>JABUQX010077830.1:42500-70000 GCA_015478945.1 Trachelipus rathkii
AATATCATATATATATTATATATTTTTAAAATTATATATATAAATATATATAATATATATATATATATATAATTAATAAATAATATATATATATTATATATATATATATATATATATATATTAATTATATATACATTATATATATATATATTATATAATTATTATATAAATTATATATATTATATAATATATATATATATATATATTATATATAAAATATATATATTAAATATATATATATATATAATTATATAATATATATATATATATATACATATATCGGTATATAATAATATATATATTAAAATATATATATATATTATATATATATAATTAATATATATATATATTATATATAATATTATATATATATATAATATATACAGTATATATATAATATATATATAATATATATTATAATATATATATATATATAATTAATATAATTATATAATATATATATATATTAATATAATATATATATACTATTATATATATATTATATATATATATATAATATTAATATATATATTAATATATATAATATAATATATATATAATATTATTAAAATGATGATATATAATATATATATTATATATATATATATTAATAATATATATATAAATATATTATATATATACTATATATATAATATATATATATATATATATTAATATATATATATATATATATATATATATATATATATATAATATATATATATATATATTATAAAATATATATATACAATATATATATAATATATATATATTATATATATTATATATAATATATATATATATATAATATTATTATATATATATTTAACTATATATATTAATTTATTAATATATATATTATAAATAATATATATATATATATATTTGTAGAAGATATACCGGCCCTTCATTTAATCCAATATAGACTAAACTTAGTGCTATATAACAAATGATGAGGTAATAAAATATAAAACAAGTAATTTTATCGTAAATAAATTCAAAACACCTAACTGCTTTAACAATCGAATAATATTCATATTCTTTAAAACATTATAAAATCAGTATCCATATAAAATACTGAATATTTATCTTTAATTAAAAAAAATAGAAGCAATTATAAAATAATAATAAAACAATTAATTATGTAGCTTATTAACTTAATAACTCCTATACGAGTAAACTGAGTAACTTGCTCTCATTACAAAATTCTAAAGTAACACAATTAAAAATCCATTTCTTGAGTTTTCAAACTAAGGCTCGGATTTAATTATTCATATAAATTATCTTAATTAGGTCAATATTCTATGATTCACTATATTGTTATCCTCATATAAATAACAGTACAAAAAGGTACCATATTATACACACATAATTGACAGTAGAGTTCCTATCAACGTGCTACTAAAAAACACCAAAAACGATCGTACACAATCTGGTTACAAAAGCGTGGATCGTCTCTCTCTCGTTCGAAAAATTTGGTCAGTCCACCGTGCGAGAAGAAGTCCTCAGTTTGACGAAGAACCTCAAATCGTAAATCACCTTACAGTCAACGGAACCGATCCCTACATATCGCAAATTCTGGCGCAGCTCCTGTGGACTTCCTCCCGCAGAAAGTACCGGCTCGGCGACTGAGTCACCGGTGAACGATATTCTTCGTCAATCGCTCCCACAAGCTAAACAAGAGCGCGTCGTACAGAATTTCTCACCGATCACCAAACAGCATCGGGCTCACGAGACTGAGTCGACTTTTTTCGCTCAATGCTCGAGATCTGCATGGTGATCTTAATTAATCTTACCCGCAAAGATCACCTGAGTCTTCAAAACTTTCAACTTGTAATAAATAAGAGAGAAGCATATACTTTTCTATATTAATTGAGAACCTTAGAAGAGCATAGAAGCGGTATTACACACATACTCGGAATCGAATATTATATCACTCATATAACTCACTTAGAGATTATCTCAAACGAGTAGAGGGGGATAACGTGCAAACGATCTCTCAGAGATGCGCGAAACGGTAATCTCTATTATATATGTGATGCACAGTGTGAGAAATATAATTGATATTGCACCTGTGAAACTGATCTTCTCTATATAAATCTCAGACTTCGCTAGTCATCACTACTTTATTACAAAGTTTATTATTATTTCTATGTTACTCACATTATCTCAATTTTATTAGTTGTGTATTGCATTATCTCACTTTGACATAATTACTTCCATATATTATATAATTATTAATTATTAATTAATTATTATTATTGTATGTATTATTGAGTAAGTATATTAATAAGTCTATGTTCGTAAATATGTTCATTCTCAGTCAATGTAATTACTAATATGCAAAGCCTCTTGCACAAACTGTTAATAGAGTCTATATGTATTATTATGTAAATACATATTATTATTCTCTATTCACCTCAAAACATATAATACTCACAATTGTAGGTATGATAATTGGACTATTAAATCTCTATTGTATACTGATATAAATGGTGTTTTCACAATGTGTGAATTGTTCTGATTGTGTGGATAGATACTCACTAAGAATATTTAAGATATTAACCCGGTACGATTACGGTATCGTAGGTAGTGGTAGTAATAATATTATTATATTGATATAATATACTAATTATATAATATTTATTAATTTGTATAATGATTTTTTCGATATATGTAGGAGTCGATATTTTTAATAGTGCGATACTCACCTGTATAATCATATATTACTATACTAACTTCCAAGCACATTTTAAAATATATATTTCTTATATATATTATATTTTTAATATTTGAAATATATTAAAAAATCTAAGTAACGTCATTTATTTGCTACATATACCATTTCATAATTTCGTAAGTAATATTATATGAGTCACGGTCACTCATACTATCACAAGAGTTTAAATTGAAGAGAGAGGCACCAGAATTGTCACTTGCATGATTCGGTCGATATTAAAGATATATCGTTCTACTCATAGCCGAGTACTATTAAGAGGTATAACATTTTATATTGTACCTAAAGCTAGAGAGAAATAATTTCTGTATTTTAGTAATATATGAGTTTATTGTATGCCGCTCTAGAGCTTGCGAATATATTCCTAAGTGCTTATTATACCGCAAGTTACACCAATTCTGTATATATGTAAGGGTGACGGGAGATCTAATTAACGCGTTTATTTTGCCGAGCTTGAAGCGTCAATAGTTGCGGGTGGTCTATTTCTGACGTGCGGAGACTGAACATGGAGCAACGATGGTTCTGAGTTTCTGGAACTCGGCCAAACCAGAAGCGTTCGAATCCATCATAACCCTGAGAGTATGAATCTATTAAATTTAGTAAAAGTCGATTAAGTATATTGACGCTTGAGTGTCCATCTATAATGAGTTTTTGGGGTCGAGAAGCCGTTTTTGAGTGTGTGTAGATGATGACGTATTTGGATCATAGTGAGGAATTCAGGTCAAATAAGTGAGCGACATGACTTGGAATTTCGTATGGTCGTACACAGACTTTTGTACTTTGAGAGGTGTTAAGTATTAGGGTACTCATTAAGTCGGGGAGTAAAGTCGAGATTCATGTAAATTGTGATAGTATATAGTTATATATAGCTAAATAATGAAGCAGGAATACCTATAGTCAAAATGCCGGACATGAGCCTTTTAGGTATATTTCTACTATAAAATTGTAAGTTTTCTAATTTTTAGAATTGAGGTCCACATTATGGGTTCTTCATGAGTAGGAGTGTGTAGTATGTATAACTAAATATTATTATGAGTCAGTATAGGCTCAATAATTTAAGTTTAGAAGGTTATGAGAAATATAAGACTTTAATTAAACTCATAACTTTTTTCTTCTCCCACAATTTAGATGAGTTCTAGTTGATTATCTTTTCAAACTTGGCTTCCTCACCGATGAGGATAGACGTAACCTCAATCGTTGAAGATGAGGTTACGTTCCCGTGCGCAATATACCTGAAGGGAGCGCCTCTCCCACTACCCTATAAAAAATCGAAATGTTATTCGTTATAAGAAGGCTGAATATTTATCGAGAGTAAGAGATCAAGTGATAATTTCTAGAAAGAGTTTGGTATCTAAGAGGAATCTGAGGAGTTTGCAATCGGCACCGTTGCTTGAGGCTCGGTGACTGGTGCCTACTATACGTACTATATACTATACTCCGATTATAATAAACATTCGTATTAACTAACAATATTTTAGTATCTTTATATTATGTATATGATTGGGTTAGTTAGATTCTAGAAAATAAATAGTTTAGAACCATCAAGAAAAAATAAAATAAAAAATAAATAAATAATAAATAATAATAAATAATAAATTTCTTATTCTTTTTTGTTTATAACTTACAAATTTACGTTTTTACATACCCTAAAGCAGTAAATCAGTAAATCAGTAAATCAAACTGCCTTCTCCACATTCTTGATATATTGATCTATTGACATTGATTCAAGTCATATTTTTTTATTAAAATTTAGTTAATGTTATTTTAGCGCATAACTCATAAAGCAGGTGAAATCTAGTGATATTAAGTAAATAGTCACAGTAAAGTACCGTAAATAATAAGTAAAAGTCAAGTAAAATCAGTAAATATCAAAGATTAACAAACTATATTCCAGACCACCCTCATACTACCGTATATACTAATCCCGAGTAATTATTGAGATATCTATATTGATGTCTAAATTAGATTTCAATAGTTCAATATTTTTTTAATATAAAATTATTTATATGTTCTACTAATCACCCTAATATATATATATATAAGCAGTAAATCAGTAATCATAAATCAAACTGCCTCTATCAAGCCACCCTCCTACTACATTATATCGTTGATTATCATATTTGAATAACTACTATTTGACTTCTATATGAATAAGTGCTATGTATTCTAATCGTCATTCATTTCTGTCAAGTAGGTAAACACGGCTGGGAAGAGAACAACCTATGTATATTACTGTAATGTTGAGAGCTCTATCTTAAACAATTCTCATAAATGTTTATCTTCACTGAGAACTTCATTTGACTTTGTCTCATTCTGAATATATAGTTAATTATTATACCACTCTGCCCAGGTAGTTATTAACAAATATAATACAGACTGCTACGAGCAAGTACAGGTCAGGTAAATTGAGAGAACAGGCCGTCCTCCATACGGCCAACTCTTCGGGAGAGTCGCTGACATATCTGCTGCATCTATTGCTAATGCCTCTAATTGATCTAATGTGAGCGTACATTAAAGATTGTATACTAATATGATTAAATCATATTATTGTTTAACTAACACTAATAAAACTTTTTATTTATATTTTTGAGTTTTGTTTCTTTATAAAATTTGGCGGATGAAAAATTATTAACTTTATTACTTTTTATGTTTATAACTTAAAATATTTGCATTTTACATTAACCCTAAAAACAGTAAATATTAATAAATATACCAGTTAAATCTCAATAACCACCACACTCTATATTACTCATACCCATTATATATATACCTCATAGACTAATTGATTCTATATGTCTAATATATTGAACTATTTGAGATTCAGTCAATTTATTTGTATTAACATAACACAAAACTTTTTTATATTAACAAAAATGAATATAGGTAGAAAGTTAATTTGTCACTAACCTTCAGATGCAATTTAATGTTTATTAAACTAATACTGCAGATTTAGCGCAGTTCAGTTGAATTCGAGTGATATAGCCTTAAAGTAGAGTACCCAGCTGAGTGAAGGTATATAAGTACGAAAAGGTTCACCCCGCACTCATAATCTCCTACTTATGCTCTAGAACACTACTTACTCTGGACAGTCTCTATATGAATATTACGTAGAAGAATATTGATTCAAATCACTATTTATTATTGATAAAGTGAGTCAATAAGTACTAAAAGAGCTAGATAAGGATGTGGAATTGAAAATAAGTTAAAGCCTGAGTTGTACTTTTTTGTTAAATATGAGCATTGAGAGAAATGCATAAAAACTTTTATATGTATATCTGAAATATCCAGACCAGTGTGTCTATTAAACAATCTTATATTTTACATATGAAAAACAAATTAAACTATCTTATTTTTATCTAGTATACTCAACGTAAAATGTTTAGCATCTATGTTACAATTAATATGAAAAATGAGGAGACCACATACTAAAGGCAGTAAAGATAAGTATAAAGGATTTCATGTAGTATATTACACTACTTTGAAATACACTGCTGAGCAGGTCTAAGGGTGATAGTTGAATACGATGGCCTAGACGTCGTTTCGAATGAGATGCAGTTGGATCTAATATTGAGTGTACAGTAGTTGACACGTATGAGAACTCAAGATTATATTGGAGTGCATGGAAGTGTGATTGCTAGAGTCAGTATTAGCAATGTATGTCTGTATTGATATAACCACACAATGAGACTAATTAGAGATATCTACATTGCACTTGTAGACTGTTATTGATATGTAGAGAAATTTCGCGTTTGTTATTAGGGCCATTAGGTGAAAATGATAAGATTGAGGAAGGTTCTGTTGTAGTCATGGATTGATTGGAGAGACACTGATGTCGATCTAGATAGCGACAGTTTAGAGAAATAGCTAGGGGGTATTGAGGTAGTTGGAGAATTTAGAGTTTAGTGGTATTTGTAGACATACTAGATCTGAGTATCGTGTAGGTCTCTTAGTATGATGTGTAAGATCGCTCTAGTTCTGCTCTTCGGTCAGTTAAGTATGGAGATATTAAGAGATATATTGGTCATAGATCTGAGAGGTTGTTGTTCAAATAGGCTCAGAGATATGTTGTTAAATATAACAAGTCTTCAACAAATCTAGCTTCACGATATTCAAAGATATGTGAGAATATAGATAAATATACAACATTATTATCTATACACTCACCAATTCTTCGAGCTACGAAAATTTTTTCTTTCACTTGTTATCCAGATATACGTCTCGACGTTAGCACATTATTTATTACTGAGATTAGTGATTTAACCTAACCACCATAATTACTCTATCATACATACTCATATAGACCTCTAATTACTGACATAATTTCACTGACCACCATTCATTAACATAGGTAACTAAAATTAGAAACCATCTTCAGATTATATAAACACTTAATAGCCAAAATTCAGTAAACTTGGATAATATCTGCAAAGCTATTTAGCGAGTTGAGTGCATCTCACAACGATGAAGCGGAAAGAGAGGATTATCATGAAAACTATAGTAACCTTTATCTTATTTACTCTAGTATTTATTATTGATGTACTCTTATAACTCTTTATTGTGAGATTATTTATAATTTTACTCTGATATCAACTTAGTATTTATTCACATCTTTTAAATAATGAGGTTATTGCTGCGCACGAATTTTCTTTCTATTTTTCCAGTTGAAATTCTTGAGTTTCATGTTATTGCAATTATAGTTTAATTACTCATCTAATTTCCTAAGTTTTAGATATCACACGGTATGGAGCATTTACTCTCCTATTCAAAGAAGTCGCAATCTATGGGGCATTGCCTTGGAGTTATACACATACACATACTCTACTAGAGAGAGAATCTCGAGTGTCTTTATGCCATATTGTTTCACAGAGAGAACATGAGTCTACAAAATGAAGTTGATCGAGTGTAATGTACTGATTTACTGTCTATTCTAATCTTAATAATTCTATTTAGACACACAGTTGAGTAATATATATAGCGCGATTTATTACTTTGTTACCTAAAATGAATTATTTATGACACATGAGAAAGGAGGTAAAGAAGATTATTAAATTCTTTTTTTCACTTTATTACTCATTACTATAAACATCTATTGATTTATTAACTTATTGAAAGTATAAGTTTTATTGAGTTATTTATTATTATTATTATATTAATATTATTTATTTATATAATTATTATTAATAATATTATTATATTATTATATTTATTATATATATTATTATTTATTAAATTTATATAGTTATTTCATTATTAATTATTATTCTATTATTATTATTATATATCAATTATATATATGTATATGAACATAACTAAACCTAACATACTCAAACACATACACCAACATTAACATATAACCAACTAACTAATATATTATATATATATATATATAGGATCCACTTTAACTATAATACATGTTAGAACTGGCAATCATCGATACTAATCATATTACTGTAATCAACACATATGACTGTATTTTCTATGTATAATGTTCAAAGCAGAATGTGTAACATAATTTTTACTAAACGTCGCTGGATAGAAATTTAACCATATTTCTACAATGTATTAATATATATATAACATTTACGTTTATGTATATGTATTTTCTTATTACACGTTTATCTATTCATTTCACTTTATTATTTATATTTATTATTAATAATTTAGTTATTCTTATTATATTATTATTATATAGTTTATTATTTATGTTTATATTTTATTTATTTTAATAATAATCTATATATTTATTTATTAAAATATACTTTATTATTTTTATTTTTGAGATATATTATCTGATATAAATAATATAGATTTTTAGTTTTAAACTTAAATTAATTTATCAATTTTAAATACTATTAACTTAAATTTATTTATGCGATATTATATACATATACCCTTAATTATAAGCTAATAAATAGTATTAAAATCCAGTATAAATCTAAACCAACCTATACTAACTATATACTTAATAACTAATAATATATATATATAATATATAAATGATATAGCCTCATCCTAATCACATCCTACCCTTCCATTATATATTGATCTATTGATATATATCATTAGATGCTATTGAATTCAGATATGATCATTATTGAGAGTATTACATTTTTGTGAGGATAACATTAAACATTAAATATAATTATAAAGTTTACCTTTATACAAAACTGACAATCAGAAATAATATAATACTAGATTTCAAAATAAGTTTATCCCATTAATTATATAATATATAACTAACTAATATACAAGTTACTGAGACAAGAATATATATATTTTAATATGTTACATAACAATAATATAACCTAGCATTAATATAACCTTATTAAAAGTATAACATAATTATATATATATATAATATATAAGCTATATATATATATAATAACGAATTATAACAGTATACTTTAAGAGATCAAAGCAAAGTACTACACATACTTAAAACCTTATATATATACATCAATATTAATAATAATAATAATAATAATAATTAAATAATAATAATAATAATAATAATAATAATAATAATAATATAATATCAATAATAATATAATAAATAATAATAATATAATATAATAATAAATAAAAATAAATAATAATATAAAATGATATATAATAATAATAATAATAGATATAATAATATAATAATAATAATAAATAATAATAATAATAATAATAATAATAATAATAATAAGATAATAATAATAATAATAATGAAATAATAATAATAAATAGAATAATAATAATAAGATAAAGTAATACTAAACATAATAATAGACTAATACATAATAATATTATTAACATTGTAACATGACTATTTGTCAAGATAATAACTACTAACATATCATGTATAATAAATAATTTTAACACATATATATAAATTTAATGATATTATATATAATAATATTTAAAATCATATATATATATAATACTATTAATAACCATATGAGTACATATAAATTATATCCATAGGGCTCGAGAGAAAACACGACATCATGGTATAGCTTATAGTACAACTAAAAGTATCTCTAGTACTCTACTACACCAAGCTGAGAACCATCACTAAATACATCTAACCCCTGAAACATTGAATATATAAGGTAATGTACACGCCAATGTTTGGACGAATCACACACACCTAAACTATACTCTCGCAACGATAATTGAGGAAAGCAGTATTACGAGAAAATTTCAGACGAGAACTCTGCTGAGTGTACTTAAATATCAAATGATCCAAAATTAAGTGGCGCATCCATAAGACTGAATAATAACTAACATACAAAAGCTGCATGATACAAGATATTTCCTAATTTTCCATACTCACTCGAACTCTCGTATATCAATAGAGCTAAAGACATATAACTAATGATCAGACATCAAGAGATAACACGTTCTCGGTTGATTAAAATGACAAAAGAGTTTCGAGGAATAGATCACAGCGACACAGTAAAGAATAAGAAAACTAATCGCACCAAGACTACAACTTACCTAGACCATTAATCCACATATTTCCTCATCATAAACCTATGGCAACTTCGATGGGAGTCCGAAAAATAAAAGAGTCTATTAGGCATAGAACGTTAGACCTCAGTTTACAATGTATATCGGGAGAGAGACAGACTGATAGCGAGCAGACACTAACTCAGCATTATCGCTTTCAGGAGCATGACGTGAAAGAGTCACATGCGAATTATCACGTCTAACCTATACCTTCCTACGAGTCACTATCATAACAGACGAGATCTGCCAGTTTCATTACCTACAGTAATGAAATTGAGCTTTTGAGCAAATTAAACAGTACATTGGTCTTACTGCAAAAAAGTGACTTTTTAACTGTGTGAACACATATATTGCTAATCTTGTATATCTAGAGAGTACTAGATGAGTAAGTGTATCTAAACCATAGAATTGTGACCACTCACGAAATTTATAAATATATAATATTCTTGTCCAATGAATGTTAACTGAAAATCAAATATTTTTTTATATGATTTTTTTAATAATATATTTATTAGTATTCGGGAGATTTAAGATTTCTATCTTATACTGACTTTCTCTCTCTTCTCTCTATCATTTAATCTTTCATTCCTTACTCTTGATGATTCATTAAGATTATATTCTCTTATTTGAAAATTTATCTGTTATACAATAATACCATATATAATTATAATAAAATTTGAATAACAAATCTTATCTCTCTTCTTATCTCTCTATCTCTTATGATCATCTATCTATCTCTCATATCTTCATCTACATATATATAATATATCTAATATATTACTCTTACTATTATGATTTTTTTTTTTTTTTTTACAGATTACCCCACTCACACGGGTCGGTCCCTCTCTTTCCAAGGAGGGGCAGGATCATAAATACCTCGCGCGATCAAGCTCACCCCAGCCCAAAGCCTAACGAAATCTCTAAGGTGTGCGCAACATGGTTTTATAAAGAGAGGAAGATGAAATACAGTGGAAAATACCAGACAGTATCTGGTTCATCACGTTCTCTCGAGTCTCTCACAGTGATACTAGAGGATTGAGTCTGATCATAGAATAGGAGGCACCTACGACATGATATCGATCTGTAGGGTAATCTTTGCATGCTCACCAGTGTTCTAAACTATGCAGTTGCGAGAGCATTTTAGGCACCGAACTTTTTTATTTATTGTTATTGCTAGAGTATGCGAATCGCACAAGGAGTGTAGTGATATATATTGCATGTGAGTAATTCACTATTAAATCCTATTAGAGCTAATCTTATATACCGTTGTAGTACCTATAGAAGAGATAGTGATGTACCATGACGTCTACATGTTCGCACTAGAGAGATATATGAAGGTTCAAGAGAGTTAGTATAAGTTAGGGGACATGTTAATTAATCTCTTGCTTTAGACTCCAACTCTGTCCAATATGAAGTGGGAGAGCCGGAGCCTCCCCACCATATGTGAAGAGCAGTACTCCATACAAGGCAATAAGGCCCTTTAATATAATCTGGTAGTACTTGTAGGGCATGTATAGAAAAGAAATTCCCCACTGTATTCAATTATTAGCAATCCTGAACAGAATATCCCAGTATTTCTTTATTGCCAACCTTTAGATAACATCAGTTGATTGTATTAATTTATTGTTTCCAAGAATATGTATTTTATGTTTATTGTATTATATTCAGATCTCCATATAATGTTTTATAGTTTGTACTAAATAGTATTTGATGATCGTTAGAGATATACTGTCGAAAGATAGGATAAATTAGTTTGAAAGTATTTTTAAAGGGTTGTAGAATTTAGTTTGAAATGTTAAGTTGAGTAGTTTAATATAGGTAGAGAATGAAATGTTATTCGGAGAATAAGTTGTTGTGGACTGAGCTCAGCTATATACCAGAGAGAGGAATTGCACATCCATGAAGGTTTACAAAAAAGAGTATCTAGAAAGTTGAGCGAAATGAGAGAGGTAATCACTATGAATACACTAAAAGAGAGCGAAGACTAGTTCCTGAATGCAGGATGAGACTCGAGATACAGAGTGTATTACTCTATTCAGAGGCATATAAGAATATAATGAATTGAAAGAATATGTAATTATAATGAATTATCAAAATTACTACACTAACTTGCTAATGAGAATCGATCTACGCAATGAAACCTAAGTACTAACAACTAAATTAGTGAAAATGCAGTTAAAAATATTAAGAACCTTAAGAGTGAATACACCATCAAATATAAAATAAATAACTAATAATAATAATAAATAATAAATGAATGAGAGGAAGAAGTCAGCATCACCACTATATCAATAATCGAGTGCTGAATAATGGAGCAAATCACAAGTATGAAGAGAAAAACTAGACAGAGATAAAAGCAAATAAGAATAAAGAATGAAACCCAAAGGAATATAAAGGATGAGATAAGCATTATGAAGAAGATATAATCAGAGTACCACATGCTAATCTCGAGAATAATCAAGAAAATAATGACACTTTTAGATAATTATAATAATTAGAGAGAAGTGACAACATCATAATAATAAATTAATCAACTTTATGAATTCCCATATGAGTCAATAAATAGATAAAGATCCAATTAATTAGATAAGATAAAGTAGATAGATAATATGTTATAGTAATCACAGTTGAATCAGAATGCAAGTTACATAGATAAAAAGCACATTAATAACTCTAGATATATAATAGAATACATGAAAGTAAAGTGAGTAATGAGACTATACTAGATGAAATTAAATAATAATAATGACCTAAAGAAATGAGAGATTATAAAGCTAATGAGATTATCTACATAGATACTTAAGAATATGAAATAATAATAATCAAGTAGAGAAGCATATATATGAAGTACAGATTAAATATATATAGAGAATAAAGGATATCAGAGGCTGCCCTATATTAACCAGTGAGGGATATTGTTGAGATACATAATAATAATAGACTCAGACTTAATCAAGTCACTGAGAAAAATAAAATATGTACAAGTAAATATTAGATGATTAAGAGATTAGTAGGTATGATTTAGAGAGATAGGATAAAGAGGGATACAGCTATCGAGAGAGAGAAAATAGCTAAACACTACACCTAATTTAAATAACAATACAGTAAAAATGGGAGGAATAATGATAACCGGCCAACTTAGCCTTCCTGACTACATATCACACAATAAGATCTCAGAATAATCCATATAATACAATAATAAAACACAATAGATTATTCAATATAAGCTCGTAAATATATAACTATCAGATAAAGATAGACTACATTACTGAAATCATCGATACATAGAGGAAAAATAGACATGTTTCGTAGGGTGAGTCATTGTTAGCTCCATTATATGCATCTGAGAGTTACCAGGAGTAAATTAGATGAAAAAAGGAGGCCGAAGAGATTAGACTCATTTTATCAGTAGGAGAGGTTAGTACTTATATCACATGAAACGTCAAGAGGAGAAATAAGTGGACGGAAAGGCAGAATATTTAACATAAAGTATATTAAGAGATGTTTTCTGAGATATATCAAGAAGGCCAGAAAATTTTTTATATCAGTAGGAGAGCCAAGTAAGGTTGATACGCATACTTTTCTATATTTAGATGAAAAGCGCGTCATTAGTACTGCTCGATATATATAATAATATCAACCCTGCACGATTCCGAGCAGTAAATTGTAATATTAAGTCAAGTAAGTGATAGGTATGAACGATGAAGTTTTTCCTGCTAACGATATACTGCAATAGTCCTCTCCCTGATTTTAGAGATATATAGTTGACGAGAATCATTCACATCGTAAGCTATATATGGACTTTTGTGGATGAGAAATAAAGAATTATTTAGATTATGATATATAGTAATGAATGAATACCCAGCTCATAACCTCATCATAATAAATCATACTGATTACGTGAGCCTATAACCATATATTTTACGAGCCTGAGTGAGAATACTATATATAGAATGAACCGATAATAGCTATCTTACCGATGATCAATAGCAGATTCTACATATCCTCAAGTCAATAGTTAAGCAAAAGAAACGTATAACATATATAGTATATAACGCAAAACGCCTCCCCAATTACCTACGTTAAAAGATGCAATAAAAGTGTACGTTATATTTATGAGGGCAATGGTTATTGAGAATAGTACTGCTGGAGAATATAATATAGTATATAGCTGAAAAAGTTTTAAAATTAAGAGCTACAAGACTTGTATGTGTCAAGAAGATTACCGAGAATAGGAAGGGAAATGATGTTTTATATCGAGAAGGGTATATGTGGTGATAAACCATTATAAATAATTACAAGCAGTTAGTCTAATAGATTATGGTTAAGGGTAACGTAATCTGGATATTGATTGTAAGTAAGGTTCTTTAATTAACTGTCCATGAGTGAGTCGTATGAGAAAATAACATAGAGAGAATCGAGCTCTATTAGTACACCATATCACCTATCGATCTGGAACCACAGACTATTCCATGTATTAGAAGCATAGGAGTCATCCTACACAATGACGATTGATGATGAGAATAGTAAAAGAATCGTTGAGAAGGTTAACATCTAAATTACTTTTGAGGTGATCTTCTCAGCATTATGTGACTCACAGATCGATGCGAGGATGATAATTGGCCAAGTATTAAAGGTGTCGTACAAAAATGAGACTTACAATGAAAACAAAGACTGTTCCATATTATACGAAGAAGATCATAAGAGATAGGAGGTAGAAATCTAGTGTAGATCCGATTAGAGAACAAGAACAGAGCAATGACGTAAAGCAGAATCTATCAAAAGATAAAGTGATAGTGAGGTGATGGAGGAGGAGAAGAGATGATAGAAAGAGAGAATGTGAATAAGGAGCACACACGACAATGGAGAAAGAGCTGTAATATGTATAGGAGGTGCGGTGGAGGGCTGGGGAAGAATAGGGATGGGAAGATTCAAAGGATAGAGATTAGCAACAAGACCTCGCTATTACAGCGAGTGGTGAGAGTTGTGAAGGGTTAGGGATAATGACGATAAACACAAAAACAAAAATAGAGGAGAACAATGTCTATGGAGAAGGGACACAGAGAACATCGCATAATGATTGGATTATCAATCGCACAGAAATGGGCAAAAACAATAGAAAGAAGGAGGATATATATATTATATATACCACCTATTTTAGTCTGTAAAATTAATAGAAAAGGTTATATAGTTAGGTAAGTTATAGGGTTATATAGTATTATATTATATTAATATATATTATAATATATATTATAATATAATATTAATATATATATATTTAATATATATATATATATATATATATATATATTATATATATTATTAATTATAATATATATATATATATATATATATATATATAATATACTACTATATATATATAATATTAATATATACTATATATATATATATATAATATATATTATATATATAGATGAGAGAGAGAGTGGGAGAGAGAGAGGTGAGAGGGGGACGGAGCTCGGATGAGCACATCGTGTATCTTGTTACGTTTTCAATCAAAACCTAAAAAAATGGATTTTCAACTTCCAACATAATCGGGAAACCAAATGATGAGAACTGGATAGATGAGTATTGAGCATAATTAGATATCGCATACATCGAAAGGAGGTAGCGCAGATAGAGAGTTACATGATGCGGAGAATGGTGAATGATGTTGGCACTCATGCAAGAGGTGGAGAGTTTACGGAGCAGAGTTGAGAGATGCTGCGAGGAATGAAAAACAGGAAGGCTGGCCTGTGAGGTTGGTGTGGGAATAAACACACCAGAGCGGTGAGCAGAGGCATGGGCTCCTCCTATACACATACGCTAGGTATGAATTCAAATAATCAACTCCTCAACACAAGACAAAAAATTGATAGACATCATTTTTAGAGCTGTCAGAGCAAGACCTCCACCAATGAATCCAAAATAGATTCCATGAATCTCTATCTTTCCAACATAAATACTATACATATCAGAATCTAAATACTAAGTTATAGATAAATAAACCTGAACGTCATAACATATATCAATAATATCAAATCTAATTTGAGAAACATACGCCAACAGACAACAGCATATATTCATCAGCTAGTCTCCAATAAAAGTATATTAACCAACTTTATAATTGCCTACATGGCTCAGACAATAACTCGGTCAACCTATAACTAACGTCAAGAGATTATTAAATCTAACTTAAACTAAATTATTACCTATAGTACTCATTATCTAACAAAATTGAATTCCACAAAATCCTCAGAGTAACACCTAGCACGAGATGTCGTGAAATGTCGCTGACCGCACATCATAAACATGTAGGTCACCAAGACGAGAAAAAACAGAACAACACTCAGATATAGAAAGAGATAGATGAGAACACAGAAAGAAGAAACACACTGAAGTTTACATTTTAGACGCCGGCACATTCACAAAACACCACATACACATGAACATGAATATACTATCCAGCACGTAAAATTGGTTACTGACCATCAAACTTACTAAGAGTAGCCACGCTCTGGTTCTAGTAACAGTAAGCAACTTAAAATTAAAACACAATCACCTATTATAATAAACGAACGATTCGAAAGTCTTAAAAAATGCAAAATTTAATCATTTAAAACTCTCTCAATCCACTCTCATGGTACTTGAACATACTTTGATGGTAGTAGTTACAAATTTTTTTTTATTCTATTAGTGTACTTGAGAGAATACAATTCTATAGAGAGAAATTAATCTCTAACAAAAAAACATTAAAGTCGGAGGAGATAAAAAGAAAAAGTATATATTTTTTAATAGAATATATTGTTATGAGTATGGCTCAAGAAAGACTGCGGTGTGACTCGAGGACCAAGAGGTGGGGATGCGAAGTTTACAATGGGGATAGGTATATGTAAAATTTGTAATTATTAAGAAGTTGTGAATTTATGTTCCTCTTTGTCTCTCGCTCTGAACTAGCTCGTGCGAATAGGCTGTGACTATAACTCTCATCTGCCATTTTGTTCTTTTAGAGTTATGGATTAAGAGGTGATGAGATACTTTTGGTTAGTTGATTGTAATAATTTACTGTCTGTCTATAGCGTGAGATCACTACGCGTAAGGTGAGATGAGTTTCAACTTGTCTAGCATGCTCATTCTGACAGGAAGAGAATTGATTGGTATAATGGTCATTATTGGAGAGTTATATAGATAAGGAATTATTAGAAGAAATGATTAAATTAGAATATATTAAGAATATAAGATATAAAACTGCAGAGTGATATGGTGCCAGACACTATTTTTATAATGTTACACTGAGAGAGCCAGGTGTGCTCAGAGTCTAAAAAGTATTAGTGTTTGAAGTATTTTCTGATTATAGGATGAGACACCAGCATTATATTCTAGCTCGTCTGTGAGAGCTGATGTTAAAATTATTGTATTCGTCACTGTCATTTTTTTGTGTTTAATGAGCGTCTTCAATAGTGTGTCAGAACCTTTAGACTGCGCGTTATATAAGAATTTCATGATTTATGTGCGCTACTTGAGTAGAAATAGTATTGCCAAGCATATTGATAGTTGAACAGTTTTTGAGGATATATGTTTTTGTTATTTTTGTTTTGCTCAATATGTATCTCTGAATAAATCACGAATGAGGATATTGTTCATAGCACTGTCTTTCATGGAAAGCAATTTCTTACATCGTTTTAAATTCTGACCGTTTTTTAATTATCATATGCTAGCGGAATTTTGTGTAGTTTCTACTGTGTCTTTCTGTGCTGAGGAATAGTGGTCACCTCAGGAATAAGAGAAGGTTTGTAATAGAGTATTTTATTTTATGGTATTTGACACACAGTTATGAGAGATATGAGATTAAGACTTAGCCTAATATCATTAGAATAATTGATAACTTGGAGGTTTTAAAATTTTTTATATAAAATTCTCAATGCCACGTATAGTATGTGATGTCATACATGTTGTAGAACTTAAAAAAAAATATAAATTATAGGCTTTGAGAGTTTACGCTTGAGTCAGACGCACTATATATACTCCCTGGTAATTTATTCAGAGACTCAAGTACCCCAGTTAATAAACCAATTTACTTATACTAAAGCTGTTAAGTAGGTATGATTAGGAGGAGTAAGGAGAGTGGTCAGAATGAGTGGTAGGGTTATAACAATAATGTGCTTAGAAATAAATTAGGGAAAGGGAATTCTGGCTTATGTTAGAGAAATAAATTACAGCGGCATATTCACCTTGATTAAATTCAATTAAATACTGTAAATAGGTATAAACCTATAACTCAACACGTAATAACTAGCATGAGAATATCATTAGTACGAGACGATGAAGACTATAGGATTGGGAGAGGGAGCTAGTTGTGCGTCATGAAATAATAGAGAGGAGTGAGGACTACACGTGACTCGCGTTGTAACTATAGTTTATGAAGAATCTTATTAGAGTGGATGCAACGTATAGGTCGAGAGTATATGATCGTTGTGGCTTGTGAAAAGCTCTTTGTATCTCCTCTTACTGAGAGCCATTTTACACACAGTGACTTACTAGCCTATACTACCGAGCTCACCTAGTACACCGTAACAATTTTATCACACCTACCTTACTCTTAGACACATATCTTACAACACCTATCATCCATATGACGACTCCGCGGCTTGAGGCTCTGTATCTATGCGAAACTTATAGCGCTCTGTGCAGAGTGAGTATTCATTATTTATTGAGGTGGATTAGCACTTTCATCTTTCACATCTAACACGTTGGGCTCCTGTCTCATTACTTGATTTGGATAAGGGAAGAGCAATGAGTTTATGTAAATATTACGATAACACTTCCACGCCAAGTCATAGCTATCCTATAGACATCGCGATATCACGATATACATTAAAAGAACCTACCACACACCATACCAGATGAGTGACCACTATCACCCATAGATAAACTTTGAATCTTCACAGCGCATTTGGAGACGTGGTTAACGTGTTTCTATACAACTACATCATTACTTATCAGATAAAATACATTGATTATTACGCTCCTACCTTATGTTTTCGAGATATATCAATACTACTGCGACACATTAAATCTTATGTGACTTAATTATTGAATCTATTCAATTTTAAAGTTATTTATACTCGCGCACAGCATCTCTCCTAACAATTGAGCTTTCCAAACACATAACATCTTTTCTGTATAATACGTGTTGCTATAGATGCCATGTGAGTGAGAGTGCTGTGAGTTCGTCGAATTTCGTGTGATCAGTAAATCCCATATCACTAATGAAACTTGAGATATAGTAGACAATCTGCATACTATAGAGCTTTTTGAACTCGAGTAGGTCGTGCTCTGTTATTTCTACTACGTATATATATGGTAGAAGGGCCGTATAAATATATGTATGTGAGCGATTATTCGAGATTTCATACTTTAACAGATTCAAATCTCTAACCTAAATCTTATTTCTCCCACAAACACTCCATGGATTCGAGGTGGCAGATTAGCTGCATCATAGCTCTCCTGTTTCAGTGAGACGTAAAACAATTGGAGCGTCTCACTCCAGGAGGTCTACTAAGGCAAAATACTATACTTGAGAGAATATCATTCACTCCTCTACGTCACGGCCTCTTTACACCATTTCCATTCTCCTTGTTATACGAGGTGAACACACACGTGAGGTAGGAGAGCTACTTATTGTCACGTAAAAAAATGGCTGAGGAATCAAGAGAATTTGACGGTCTAAACGACTGTGGACAGATGTAATACTTAAGTATATATAGAAGTGGACTTGTATAGACGAATTCTCTCTAATCTATATGTGTTCCTATCTATAACATGTATTACTTAAACACACTTGTCTCTACTCGTAGCTCTTGCCAAAAACCTCTTATATTTGATATTCCACTCTTTATTTTGAGATAGTATCTATGTCTCTATTTCCTCACTCCACGTTTAGTCATTTTGCGGTTCTTCTCTGAGAGCGGTTAATCGTCGATAGTCCACAATTTGCATCTCTCTCTCTTCACAGATTATAGAGCTCTACTCCTCATGCTACTCGGAACACCTCTTTGTTTTGAGTACTAAATTCTCACGCTCTCCATGTTCTGAGGACAGATTCCAGTCTACAGCACTGCTCGTCTCGAAATCCTGTTATCCTCTTCTCCACCAGTATTATTCGACGAATAATAGGAACTTGATACTCGTCGAGCATTTACGCCAGTGAGGGTGTATGGCTGAGCTTGAAGATAGCGATAAAAGGCAGAGAGTATACGTGTCTTATTGAGAGTACTCGATGCATTCCTCACCGCGTGTCTCATAGCTGAAGTGTGACGTCGGACAATCTCGACCTGAGAACACACTGAACATTCGTATTAAACTATTAAATATACTCATCTAACTCTCTATGCCTTATTAACTTGTTAAACATTTCTACTGATATGAACGCGCATATGTATCCTACCAATCCGAAAAAGGTGAGCAGCAGTTCTGATCCCTTTATCATATAACTATCGTCCATATAAGCTCTCATCATATGTATTTACCTACTAAGAATCTATTTGATAACTCTTTACTTAACTATCATTATTCACTTAGGATCATCTGGAGTCTCATCGTTTTAAATTAATGATTCATACAGTTATATTAGGCTATTTTATCGACGTCTATCGAGGTATTACAACTGTGTGAAATACATATCTACTATTCTACTGATTTATATGGTCTCTGCTCACTTTAAGTGAACACTATGGGGAGTCTGGGTGAGGTGAGCACTACTCGAGAATATATTACAAAGTCTTATTGAATCGAGTTATATGGCATTAGTATACGAGGCTTGAGCTAACTCTATTATATGCACTTAATTTATCTCATTACTTTTAAAAATGAATCTTTTCTCTATTTATTTTATTATGAGCTTCAATGGATTCTTATAAAGTTTTCTCTCTCGTCGCATCGTATTTCTTTCTTCCCATTTTTATATTGACAACTTCAATTCCTCCTTTCTGTGTAATTGATTGGAAATTCATTTCAAGTGATTTACTTTGCAAACACCTGTATTCTTACTTTTTCATACAAGATCTCCCATCAGCTGTACTTCTTAACATCTCGTACTACTCCTTATAGTCACACTACTAGAATTATGACTTCAACTACTCACCTATTCTTCCACTCATTTACTATACTGTCATCACTCACTTTTTGCATCTAGAGTTTCACTTTATCAATTCATGTCTTTTCAGTGAATTTAAGCACTAAGGAATATGGATGGGATTTCCGTGAGGGAGCCGCCAACAACTCATGTTAATAAATTCAAACGTCTTTGAAGACTACGAATCTTACTCTTTACATCTTCCCCAGTACTCCATAAAACACACTCACTCCTACCAAACGCTGTCAGCTCATACTTGTTATCGGAGCGGCTACAACACGCTCCATCTCGTTCGACTCAGACGTATCAGAAACTAGTTATAATTATGGTCCACTCGAACAAGTATCTCTAAGAACAGATATGCTAACACGTAGACGAGATAATACCTGCACTCTGAGTACGAAAGGAGAGCACACATATAGTGGCGCCACTAAAAGAAACTGAGTTCCGACTCTCTAATGAAGTATGCGTGGGAATGTTTTTTTTCTTCCGACAACACTGACTACTGCATGCCTAGTCTCACTAACCGGCCTTAGACGCGTGCTCTCGTAGTGTGGTGAGTCACGTCTCGTACACTTAATGGCATGGGGCGAGCGCGGGTCCCGGCTATCTCACAGTCCCCGTCAAGCGTCACGTTGATCCAAGAGTGTTATTGTGGTCCATATACACAGCCTGGACTAATGCTCACACTGTCCCCTACTTTCTTAACTCTCTGTAGCTACTCTTACCAGTGAGCTCTTGTATCTGACGAGAACGTCGGACGGTGTGGTGCGCACGCTTCACTCTCTGTAATTGCACTGCACGCGATACCGTACAAACTGCTCGGAACATTGCTCAGAGGATGCGTTTGCGCCCACTGCGACTTCTCACCCTCCAGTCTCGCGTCGTCCGAGGAATCTAAAGGGGTGGCGTAGTTCTCCCAGGCTGTCATTTCGCTGGTGAGATATTGCGAAAATCCGAGAGCTTCCGAGTTCGTTCGCTCGGCTATCCCTTCCTTGCTTTTGAGTCCACTTTTCTGGTGTCTGTTGGAAGCTAACACATCTTCTGCTCTTGTCATACTCGAGATCACCGCGACTCATAAGACCAATATCGTTCTGCGCACACCTTAGAGATTTCCACGTTAGTGACTCAGTGCGTTGGGGGCGTGCGTGAGTGTATATTTTGACTCTACCCTGCCCACTGCTATCGTAATATAGGGTCTTAAGCACTGTGAGCAGTGTCGCTAAACTTAACCTCTATACATAAAGATAAAAAATACGAGAGAGAATATGTCACTAATCGTTAAGTAGAATAGATCCTATCGCTCGGTTATACCTCCGACAAAACTAGCTCACTACCTCTCCAGGTCTAGTTACGTGGTTATATATATGTTTCACTAATATTTATATCATCTGTAGACGAACCCAATACTTAAGAGCATTATATCGATATTCATAGTAGTCGATGGTAGTGATTACATAGTTACACTGATATAGCTTAGTCGTCTGTGTTGTTGTGGATTTCTAATGTAGGGTTATGAGCTACCTAATTACCGTTATACTTGAGAGAGTGAGAATAATTTTAATCATCTAAGGTATAGGTCTAATTTTATATTTTTGACTGTAAGTCTGATGTTGTAAAATTATATACTAATATAACAATAGTGAATAATTAAACTTAGATTATTTGATAGAGAATGATAAGTATATTTATCGTAAGATGATTACTGTGTTTATAAACTGCCTATTGTATGTGTTATGATAATAGTGAGGGATTATAAAGGATTTAAGTTTTTTCACTGAGATAAATGTATAGCTCTTATCTACGAGAATTATTGCTATATGTCTATCGTTTATTATCTAATTATAGTTCATAAAATAAATGGTTATCATTATATGAAATATGAGATATTGCATTATTTTGATTGAGAAGGTAGTTTCGTTCAATATTATACGTTATATATGATTATATCTAAAGTAATGTTGGTATCTTATTGATTAGAGATTATGTAGTATTATACATTTTATGTTAAGGGTAATTTTGCTATAGATAATACTTGAGCTTATATTAGCATGTATTGATATATGTTAAATGTGGATAAAGTTGTGAGTATATATACATTATGAAGTTATTGTAATGTGTTGTTAACTACTTATATATCATACCTTATGATAAGTACATACATGGATCATGAGAACATTTGTATTATGAAATATGTAAGCAGTTATATATCAATATTACGATTACATATGACATAGTAGCTTATTATTAGGTATTATTGTAGTCGTATGAGTAGCATTTATATTCTATATATATAATTTACAGGAGTATATATATAGTATATATATATATATATATATAATATATATATATATATTATATATATTATATAGTTTAATTAGTTAATGTTAGCTTTATTAATTATAAAATCTAAATATGTCGATCTGAGCAACACTGTGCAGATGACTGAAAGTCGATTATATCTATTGCGAGCATATTTAGGCCCCAAACTCCTATAGTTATTTACGATATTATTGGTCTATAGATCATATGATAATTAGACAAGGTATATATGCACGAATTATTAATTGACTAATATATATATGGACTCAATAATAATATTAAATAGTAAAAATTAAATACAATAAATATAATTATTAAAAGCTAATTAGCAGATATATACTATTTGATCACTTCAAAAGGTGTTAGAATAGAGGTCTGCATTAATCAATTTAATATTAGTATGAATAACGAAATGATTTATCAAGAAATTTACACTATATAAAGTTAATCAACAATATATAATATATATATATATACGTATATATTTATACTGTTTTTAAGTGAGGAAACTTATGGCATGTGATATTATATATATATTATACTATCATTAAGCTGTATTATAGTTTCGTTGCATAATGAGTTATTAATGCTAGGCATATGGTTTAGCTATCCCAATAGAGTCAAATGTTTCCTTCACACTGATAAGGCACGATCATTTATACATAGTGAGAACTATAGGAGCAGGCCAAAAAATGAATAATGACTCCATCAACCCTTCATTAAGGAGGCAACATTGCTAATCCTTGAGTATTAAAGTTTTTATAATACATCTTTCAGAATATAATGAACTAATAATTTAAAGCAATAGTAATATTATCGAAATAAAAAAAAAAAAACTAAGAATAAATATTTATAATGAATAATTAAATTATTAAAATCATTGTGTTAAATTAATAATTATATAGAATTGAGTATATTAATAAATAAATAATGAGAAATTAATAATAAATATTAAATAATATATTTATGATAATAATAATAATATAATAATATTATAATAAATAATTGAATTAATAATGAATAATAATAAATTATATTCCGTCAAAATGAAAATAAACATATATAATAATATTGCATTCACACAATTTAAGCAACAGTAAATGACCTGTAGCGAATCTTTGCAATATAACACTAATAGAAGAAGTAAAATACATAACACGTACTGTATACGAAAACGGATGTTATTCGCAATATATTTATCTAAAAAAAAAAAGAGAAAGAAAGAAATGTACGATATAAACCCTCATCTGTTATGTAGAGAGTATTAATAGTAGTGACATAGTAGTAAGGGTGGGATAGTGTATGTAGAGTATTAGGATTTATGATTTTTATAACTTATATATATAGAGATTACTTTGAATATATAAAAATATTACTGTAATATATATATATATATATAACTGCTTAATATTTTAATAGTAGTTAAATTATAATAAATAATTATACTAGGCTATATATATATAAATAATCATATATATAATATATATGCAAAAAATTTTATTATAATAAGTATATATATATATTATATCAACATATATATAAAATTAGAAAATAAATTTTTATTAATTATACTTATAAAATATATATATTATATCAATAATAAAATCTTATATAGTATATAATATAATATATAATTACAAATAAAATAAAAATATAATATATTATTATAAGTATATATTTATATTAAAAAAATTATAATAATAATATATAATATAATTAGTGATGTATCGGATGTCTATATATGTTTAAGTAGCCGAAGATGCGGTATGTGAATGTAATGCCTAATTTATCACATCAGCGAGATGCGATATCTAATTATTGAATATCCACTTGTATGAGGATGAAAGTCAGAGAAATATACTAATAATTAGAAATATTCACACTGAGTACGAGATGCGGATATGTTTCCAATTCACAACTATGTATAAACTAGTACTATAAGGTTATTATATTAATATTAATATACTATATATAAATGTATAAAAGAAAAGTTTATCTAATTAAATATACTATATTATTTAATATAAATATAATATATATATAATAATAATATAAATAGTAAATATATTAATATAAACTATATATATTATGAGTATATATATTTAATATATATAATATATAAAAGAAAATACATACTAGATATGAAGAACGAAGAAGAGAGAGAGAGAGACGAGGAAGTAGCTATGAGAATTTAGTCCTACATCATATTAAACATGGAAAATTAAATTTACCTTTTGCGGCCAAGTAAGGTCGTAGAGAACTGCCATGAACACCTTTTAGAAAACGCAGTATACATATGATTCGCGCCACCTCTTGCGCTCATATCGCCATACACAATTCTCACATCAGGAGTACATCTACTCCGTATAATGACAGACCATAAAAACAACACTAAGCACATTACAGACTAACACCATTTTATCATATATCTCTGTGTGTGGGAAGAGCAAAGAGATCCCACGGAGTATGTTCATACTTGCGTAGAAGCAACTAAAAGGACGTGGTAATTGGCTGGGAACCCGCTAACCCACTTATTTATACCCTAAGAATGCCCATGCATTCCTCGAACCTGGTCGTGATCATGTAGCGACCTTGTATCTTCCTTCAAAAATTGTATGAATCAATCTTGATACATGGAATTTTAAGAAGGAATAATGGTGGGAAAGGGGAGAGAGGTGAATACTGATGATTTTAGAAAAGTGTGAGATTTAAATTTGCTTTTTTATCACTAACAGCAATCGGTGGCCACCACTCACCGGGAGCAGAGCCCTTATTTCTAGGAGGGGACTTGTAAAAAATAAAAGGAAGTTACGATGGAAGAATATATTGGTGTGACAGGTGAAATGTGTGCGTGCTAGAATGGAGAGAATGAGCGAGGATAAGGAGTTGCCGATTCTGATGAGTGAGCTGTGGTCACAGAGCCATGGTTGGATTTTGTTCGATAGTACACTTTGAATTAATGGGTAAAACTGTTAAGTTTGAGAAGTCAAGTTATTTGTGGAGTATTGTAACATATGGTACAGTCTGCATTGTGAATGCTCGAAAAGGAGAGCTGTGAACTTTTTTGTTGATAATGAATGTGAATGATGTTTTGCAAAGGGGTTAGTAGGAGTTTTAGATTATTGTGCTAGGCGACTTAAATGGTTGGGGGTAGGTGATGCAAAGAGGATATACTATGATTTTAATTATGACGAAAAATGAATTGTTTGAAAAGTGTATTGACTTCTGTGAGGAAAGGGTATGTGTGTAAGTAATACATTCTTCCGGAATAAGAGTATTCATAAATATACGAGAGTTGATGTAGGTAGAGATGGTATTGAAGTGAAAAGTATGATTGATTTTGTGCTGGTGAAAAAGATGTTGAAGTATGTGATTAAGGTAATATAAAGTAGGAAGTAAGAATGTCAATGGTGAGTAGTGGAATGGAGAGGTGAACGGCAAGCGGTTAAAAATTAAAAAGAGGTGTGGTTAAATGTGCTAAAAGCCAACGATGAGGTCTCAAAAGAAAGATGTATTGAAATATACTGTATATATGGAGGAAAAAAGGAAGACTAAAAGTTGCATATGTAGGAAGAAAAAAGAAGTAAATGAACAGTTTGGGAAGAGGATGAATGGGGATTTACAAAAGAATAGAAAGCTCTTTTGGAAGAAAGTAAGACAGGTTAAGTGCGAGAGTAAAGAGAATCTTCATTGAAAAATGAATAGGTATAGTACTTTCGTGGCTGATGAAATGGATTTGAGGAGAGTGTGGAGGGAACACTTCGAAAATCTCCATAACATTGACAGTAATGAAGAGGTGATGGTGAATGT
>JABUQX010077830.1:72500-75000 GCA_015478945.1 Trachelipus rathkii
AATTTGCGCTCACGCCTGCTCAAAGGTAAATGATCAAGGATAGAAAAATCAGTTGTTTTCACATCCAAATTCCTTAGAAAAGCGGAAAAGAATTATTTCACTAATTTGAAGGAAGCTTTCGCTATTTTACATGACTTTTTAAAATTTGGAACTATAAATTTTTTGTTATCCTTTAACTATTTATACGGACTTTTAACTGTTGATCTACACGTTTTGAACGGTGGAATCTAAAATTCAAGATTTTAATCTTACTTTCGTATATAAAAAAGGAAAACATAACTTAGTTTCTGATTATCTAGCAAGAAATCCTTCACCAGGTGAAACATATTTTTTAGTTAACACTATTTTCATTTCCATTTACATTCTTCCCTTACTTCTGAAATTTCCTACAGAGAACAAAGAAACTCTCCAAAACTAGCTTCTCTGATTAAATGGATTGAAGTCCAACCTCCTGTTTTAACAGCACCACACACCATAAACAATGGTTTATTGTATTATGTATCAACTTATTCCAGGTATCTATTTCAAGTACCAGACTCTATGATTTATACTGTTATAAGTTCAATTCATGACTTCTTTGGAGTTGGTCATCCTGGAATTGAAAGGACAGAACGAAGAATAAGAGAACAATATACCTTTCCAAAAATGACACAGCTTGTCAAAGGTTTATGTCAATACTGTTCTTCCTGTTTAGAAGCTAAAGGTGCTAAACCTCTTCCAGTTGGTGTTCTATCTTATACTCTTCATTTCATTCCTTTTTATAGAATACGTTTAGATACCATTTACCCTCTTCCTAAATGCAAAGTAACTAATGCGAGCTACATCCTCGTTTTTAAAGATGGTTTAACTCGCTATTGCGAACTATGTCCCGTACCCTCCAGAGATGGGAAACATATACCAGAAGATCTTAACAAAATACTTGATAACCATCAGCGTTCTGAAATTTAAGTCTCAGAGAACGTTAATAAATTCAAATTCGCTTTCTTTAAAGAAATATGTCTTATGTGGAACAAAAGAAACGTCACAATTGCCATGGTGCATATCTATCGCAAAAGTTTGGTTGAAAGAGAAAATCCATATATAGAAAACTGCTTACTGATATCACTCTATAAATTAAGATCATAACAATTAGAGAAATTACATTTCTTTTGCTCAAATTGCTTTAAATTCTACTTATAACTTCTATTGATAATACACCATCTTTTCTTATCAATTTCCATGTAAAGCGTCTATCTTATGACCTTCCAGATGTTATTTCTTTACTTTCTCATAAGAAATTAGAAAATAAAGTTATTTTTCATGATTAGAATGCAGAAATGTTCGAACGGTGCTGCAAAAAGTAGAGATCTTGCAATAGATAAACTTCAAGATGAAATTATTAAAATAGTAGAAAGACAAAATGCCAAACCACCAAATTGTATTGTAAAAAGAGGTGACCATATCTATATACAACATGTGAAACTACTACACCAATGTTAATTTTATAATTGATTTAGTTAAATAATAAGGAAGTTAAATGCTTTACGTTTTTGCTTAAATGTGTTTCTAGTGGTAAAGAAGCTATATATCACGTGGATAACTTTAAAGCTGTTCCTCATCCGATTTTATGTTCTGAACAAAATTCTTTAAAAACTTGCATGAAATCATATGCTTCTATGGTCATCTAATCCCAGATTGGATGGTAATCTCCAAATACCTAAAAAGCAAGTGCAATTTCCTTCCAACTTGTAATGTTATAAACTTCCGATATATGACCCACAAAGAAGTTCATTATATTATCCTACTTCTTCTAGAGCAACGAAAATCACTCCTCCATTCTCTAAAATGGAAACATCTTATCAATCATTTATGGAACAATCACAATTTCATTCAACTGACAGACCAGTACAATCTTATGTACCCTTTTATGTACCGGTTCAAAATTGAATGCCTCTTGTGTATAGACATTTACAGATCACGCATCCTTCCTCTAATATTCCCATATCTCGTAGTGAATCTGTATCTCAACAGCCTATTCATCCTATTAGTAAGTCATCTTCCGAACCATCCACATTACCTTCTCAATTTCATTCTTCTTTTCCATGATGTTTTAGCGACTTCTTCACAAATGTTCCAAAAGCTCAAAGGACTCCTTCAAACTGGAGGGAGATCCCACTCAAAACTTCATTCGGAACTACTCAGGGTAGTTTTTCTTTAAAATAAATTTCTACCCAAAATTTCGCGAAAAATGAATATCCTACATCAACTCCAGTACAACATGCCCTTTTGAACAAGGTTTTCTAGCACTCCTATATTTTCACAAAGCTCAATTTCATCTCGTTGTGAACTAAATTCAATGATACTTCCATTTATCGTTTACTTTCTTTCCAGAATACACTCTTCCAAGAAAAATAGATGATAGACAACGACCTTATCAACATTATAAAGGACCACGAGAAGGAATCAAAACGGAACTCTGTAGCCATAAATAAGTCTTATGTCACTGATATCATGGACTGAC
>JABUQX010077830.1:87500-90000 GCA_015478945.1 Trachelipus rathkii
TTAAGCTCTAATTCTGCATCATCATCACTGCTTGATGCTAAATGAGTATTCGTGGTTTCAAACAGAGTTTTTGGCTTGGGTTTTGAATGTTGCTTTATTTCTGTAATCTTAAGGAATAACTTTTTAAAAAGATACCTTTCTGATAACTGCAATTGCGGTTGCGAAGACCAGTGACAATTGCGGTTGCGGTTGCAGTTGCGGTTGTCAAAATATGTGGGGTTGCTTGGCATTTGCGGTTGCGGTTATTCGATCCATTACTAATATATATATTGCAACATTTGGTTTTTCATGATTGAAGTGACAAGGATGGGGTTTCCAAGCCCTGCGATACCGTTCCTAAGATCGGCTAGGCAGTTTATGGACGCTCTGGATCTCCAAACCAGCAGCAAATCCCAAGCCATGTTGGCAGTTGACTTAGAAATTTCCATCACATTGCCAGATTTTGACACGTGATGTGTAAAAGTTAGTGTTTCTAAGGTCGGTGAAGCCATTTTTGAGGTCAGGATAAACGTTTTCTGAGTTTTTGAACCTAAACCTAAAGGTTTAGCACGCCTAAAAGGGGGTTTTGGGTTCCCAGAATGTTATATATGATTGGTAGACTATTTCCGATGATTTCAATCGATTTATCGTGGTCTTTTACCTCCAAATCGACATCTAAATCGTCTTTCTACTAGCTCTGGAATTCTTATTGCATTGCAAATTATTAGGACCAAACTGGGGATAACCAATAAGAGAGGAGTATTTCTCTGACGTCATTAGGCCCCACTCCATTTTTATTACCCATCGTTTTAGGAGACTTATAGACTTCGGATAACCCACAAATTTGCAACCCAAATAGCTGGCGGTGTCACCTTGACTAATCCGTGACAGCACGCCGCTACGCCCATTCAAGGGGGGTACCGAGCACTCTTACTTGGAAAAACTTGGAAATGACCGTAGGTGGATGATAAATGGACGACAGGATTCGGCTGATAAGTCGAATTAGAGGAGAGTAATTTAAGCAACTAGACGAAGCCTAAGTTGACTCATGTGCCGGAGCACTGAGCAGGAGTCGGATCTGAAGCCAGTAGAAAAAAGAAGAAATCCAAGAAATGAATATGAGAAGAAGATGGAGGAAGGATGAAGAAGGAATAGGAAAAAGGCAGAGACTGAGAAGTCTCATGTGCAGGAGCACTGAGTATGTCCGGTTGTGGAGCTGAATTAGCAAACATTAGCTTAATAACACAATATTGGTATTTTCAGCTTCTTAGAATTCGCTTATGAAGGATTCAAATTCCTATGGGCAACCTGAGCACCCACTGAAGGGGGTCCCAGATTAAAAAAGAAGAATTAAAGACAAAAGAACAGAGTTTAAAAGAAAAGAAGGTTAAAGCACGATTACGAAGGATGATTCCAGAGGAATCAGAAATGGTAATATCCCAAAATGAGTTGGGAATCGAACATGGGGTTTGCCTTTAAAAATTAAATAAACCCAGATATTAATTTCTTAGATGATCACTATCTCAATCAAATGTTGCATAAAAAAATGGAACTTAACACAAAGAGCTTATTAATTATACGGCCAAAATTATTTGATAATTTCTTAGATGATCACTATAACAGCCAAATGTTGCTTAAATTATGAATCTTATCACAGCGATCTTATTAAGTATGAACCAACTCTCAAACTATCAGCCGTTTTGTCTAACTTAGTCTTTCATTACCTAACCGGACCAAACATACTAACCTAACATGGTTTAACATACTATCTTGGCTCATATAACTTATTAAATACGGTCTCTCTCTCTCTCTCTCTCTCTCTCTCTCTCTCTCTCTCTCTCTCTCCTCTCTTCTCTCTCTCTCTCTCTCTCTTCTTCTCTCTTCTCTCTCTCTCTCTCTTCTCTTCTCTCTCGGGCAACATTGTCTTACCTGACGGAACTGAATTTTCCTAACTTTCTAGGTATATCTAAACCAATGTCCAACTGATGTTGCTTACATGACGGGCTTATTACTGTGCACATGACCATCTTGACTCTAACATGTGCAGGCTTTTATTTCTTTAAGTAACTCGGGTTACTTATTATTTTAACACATGCACTTATTAATTTCAGCATCCATTTTATTTCATAATATCTGTTTTTACCAACTAACATGCTCACTCACCAATGGTTATACTCACATCTAATCCTTCCAACCTAGCTCCCTTATCCAATGAATGACGTCCACTACATATAAGACGCTTGATGGCCCATTGTTGTTCAATGCAGGTTACGGATGACGATATACATCTGACATCGAGAATATATGTACCAGTCAATCTATATTTCAGTTTTATACTATATAATAGTACATATAATAGTAAGAGTATATATATATATATATATATATATATATATATATATATATATATATTTTATATATTATAATATATATATATATATATATATAATATATATTATAATATATATTATATATACTATATAATTTTATTATATTATATATATATATATATATATTATTA
>JABUQX010077831.1:2500-5000 GCA_015478945.1 Trachelipus rathkii
CCTACCGCCCATGTTTATATCTATGATGTCATGTATTGTTAATTTGTTGGTCTTTTTGTTATGCAGTCCTAAAAATGTTTTTTTTTTTACGACGTCAATTTTGGTAATTATTACCAATGTGATTATAACACAAAATAACGCGATTATGCATGTGTAAGGTTACTTAACCTTGTTAAAGAACGTACATTACACACACACACAGCACAAGCCCATGTACGCACACACTCTTCATTTTCATGGATTAAAGGATGGACAAAATGCGAGGTTTTGTTATTTATGGGCGTTTGTAAAATGGACAGTACCGGTGAAAATCTTTTGTTGTTATTTTTGATGCTCTTAACTAACACAATAAAGACGATAAGAAAAGACGAATGTTTTAAAATTGGGTATCTGGCATTTGACTGACGGACAAGTTGATCGACTGACATTTCACCCGAAAATTTAAATAGTCAGTAAAATAAACAGTAAAACATTTATTCATTACTTAACGTAACATTAACCTAACCGTAAACTTAACCGTAACCTAGGCTAACTAGCCTAAGCCTAGCCTGACTAAAATAAGCCAACGGTAGCCTAACCTAAACTAAATCTAATCGTAACGTTAAACCGTAACATAACTGACCATCACTTAAGCTTAACCTAAACAACCTTAATCTAAACTACCTACCTAGAACTCTAATCGTAAGCCTAACTTAAACTAATCGTAACATTAACCTAACCTTGCAGACTTAACCTAACCTAGCCTAACTTGACCTAATGTAGACTAGCCTAAAAAATCTGAATCTAACTTAGCTAAACCAAGCTTAACCTAGCGCTAAACTAATTCTAACTGAAACTTTGGGTCTGACCTAACCTACACCATAAAACTATTTAGAGTTTAAATTAAAAAAAGAGAAGAACGGATGAAACTGTTATGAATCTGTAAAGGTTTCTCTTAGATTAACTAATTAGAATTAAATTAGAAGAACTAGTTAAATTTACTTATTAAATTAAATATATTAACTTTTATTAAATTTAAAATACATAAATAAATGAAAGATGTTTTTTTATTTTTTCTTACAATTTAAACATAAAAGAAACCTTGACAGAATTTATAGGTTTTTTTTTGACTTTTTATTGAAAAATATATTGTACCTTGGGAAACATATGTCACACGAATGAAAAAACATAATAGTAACTTTAACTAATATTATACTTTTTTTAAACAATAATAAACTATGTTTAATGCACTAACTGCTGTTTTATGATGCAATTCAGATATATTTCTTATAATAGTGTTTAAAAAGGTACCGGTCTATGGTATGATTCTTAATTGCCCCCACGAACGGGAGCTTTGTTGTTGTTGCATATAAATTCATTGTCTCTATCTTGTGTTTTTTTACGACTAACTGTGGTTACGATATGATTTAGTTATCCTTCATCCCCCCCCCCCAAAATGGCTTCTTTATCCAAGAGACGAAAATTATTGGATGAAAAAGAGTGTTTCAGTGATAATGGACAGATTACTTTTTATGCAGAATTAAAATCCAAATTTGCTATAAATTTAATGTCACAATAGACAATGTTTTGCTAAATGTTCTTTGCCAATGAAAAAGGAACTAGCACGGGAAAAATATATATTTTCCAAAAAGGAAAAAAAAAATGTATGGAATAAATTTCAATGCATGTTAAATTATTATGGAACTCCAAGAAATGGTTGCAGAAAAGACGGATTAGGCACATATATCAAGTCAGCAATTAGATTTCTCTTGGAATTGTTCAACAGCTTTCATTGGCAGTAATCCAGCCGAGGAAAAACTATGTGCTGCAATTAATGAAGTTCAAAACAGTAATGAATGCAGTTGTCTCAACCTATAAAGTTTTATTAAATTACAACGTTCAGTAGATCACCGCCAAGTTCCAGAAAGAATTTATTCAGGAACTTAAGTTTGATACCTCTAAGCTAATGTGAGATTTGCCAATTGAGTAAAGGGAAAGATGTTTTAAAAAATGGTTTATAGATTCTTAGAGAGCGTATTTTTATTATTCAAGGAGAGATGAAAGAGCCAACTGGTCCCAGAACGCAACAAATAGGGGAATGGGTTTCGAGATCGTCATCCATTTTAAATTGACCGTTAACTTGGTACAGAATTATATTCGGGTATATTAAATCATTTGAAACGAAAAATTACAGATGTGAAAAAGGGACCAGTTAAAGGAGATCGATAACATTGATTATTATTATGCCAAATTACTAGAAAAAATAAAACAAGTTTATTTATTCATTTTTTTTTTTTTTTTTTTTTTTTTTTTTCCTAATTTTAAGTGTACAATGGTCAGAAATAGCTGACTGTTTACTGTTGATGTTCACTAGAATGTCGCCGACTTTAAAGTATTAAAAATGTCGCTTCCACATTCTTCAAAAAACAATAGAACGAAATGGAATCTTAAAAAAATTCAAAGAGATTTTTTTTTATTTAGGAGAAATTTTTTTTTTCTTCATCCTAAACTAGAACAAATC
>JABUQX010077831.1:12500-15000 GCA_015478945.1 Trachelipus rathkii
ACCTATATATATATATATATATATATACATATATATATATATAATATATATATATGTATATATATATATATATATATTTAAATATATATATATATATATGTACATGCTGCCGCCTTAATATATATATATATATATAATATATATATAGCAATAATATACTTTTAATATATCTTAACTCTTTAACTATATATCATATATACCTTATATATATATATATATATATATATATATATATATATAACATATATATATATACTCTTTCTCGCTCGCTATATATAACACACCCCATCCTTGAATGGAGATAACGCGCGTGGGCAGCGGTGTCAGGTGTAGTATATCATATATATATATATATATCTCCATATATATATATACTATATATATAATATATATATATATTATATATATAATAATATAACATATATATATATAAATAATATTATGTATATATATATATTAATAATATATATGTATACATATATATATAATATATCAGTAACATATATATATATAGAGGGCAGAGAAGAAGGCTATCGTGGATATATATAACCCATATATATATATATATATATATATATCATACTATATATCTTCTTATATACTGTATATATATACTTATATATATATATATAGAGAGGAAAGAGAGAGGAGAAAAGCCATCTCATGAAGATATATATATATATATATATATATATCATATATATATATATATATATATATATATATATATATATAATATGTATATATATATATATATATATACTACTCTCTACCATATATATATAACATATTCTTGAGATCATACTCTCTCTCTGCTCTCTCTCCACTCTTACTCTCTCTCTCTCTCTCTATACTAACTTTACTATATATATATATATATATATATATATGTACTTATATCGCCTCCCACTCCCTTATATATACACCACCTCCTGCATATAACTTTAACTCTTCTACTCTGTATATATACTTAAATACATATAACATATATATATATTGCTGCTCATATATATATATATATATATATATATATATATATATATGCTACTCTATAATTAACTCTAATATATATATATATATATATAGTTAAAGAAAAAGCTACAATGAGTGCTAGCTATGATGCTAAGTGACAAAATTATTGTTTGACAGCTAGTGTGATTCCATGATAGAACCAATTAAAGAACTATAATATAAGAATAAAATTCTATTATTATTATTATTTTTCTTATCTTAAAGAAAGCACAATTTTTGCGTGGGCGTATGTTTATGAATACATGTGTGTGTGTGTTTGTATAGTAAATGCTCACTATGCTTATACTGTAATTATAATTTTTCTGGTAACTGAAGCATTGGACTGAATATTGCGTTTCATTTTAACAACGAAACAGTTTGATGGAGTCACTTGCCTCTGAAAAAACAGGTTTTCTTTTATCAGTCACATTACTTTATATAAGCACCGAAGTTTCCTTAAAGAATATTTAAAAAGATATCTCTTCACGAGATCGCTTTCTCTACTCTCTCTCTCTCTCTCTCTCTCTCTCTCTCTCTCTCTCTCTCTCTCTCTCTCTCACACACACTATATATATATATATATATATATATATATATATATATATATATATATATCCTCATATAATATATATATATACCTATACTTTCTCCAACAACCAGCATATACATACATATGCTCTCCACCCTGCCTATATTTTATGCATAGAGTAATAAGCATATGTAATATATATATATAATATATGTATATGTATATGTATATATGTATATATAGTAAATAATATATATATCAACATATATATAAAATATATATATATATACTAATATGTATGTATATAATAATAATAATATATATACATATATATATAACAACCACAATAATAACTCATACCATCATCTTAATAACCATAAAACAGTGCGTTTTCACTTAGCACTAATATCATATATATATATATACATACTTGTATATATCCTGCCATATATAACAATACATATAACTATACCATATATATACTTTTTGTAGTATATAATAATAATAGTATATATATATATATGTAATAATATATATATATATATATATATATATAATAATATAATATATATATATATATATATATATATATGCACTGTATAATAATAATAATATGTATATATATAATATGTAATATATAACCTTATATATATATATATACCTCATATATATATAATAAAATATATATAATAATAACTTTATATATACTATATATATCTAATAATATGTATATATATATATAATATATATATATATATATATCATATATATATCTATATGTGTATATATGTATATAACATATAATATATTATATAACTCCATATACCCTTATATATATATAATATATATATATATCATAACTCTTTCTTTCTCCTGCACCGCACCCATATATATATAATAATATATATATACATATACGCTATGTATATAGCGCCGCGCGCCCTTTACCGCCCGCCATAT
>JABUQX010077831.1:22500-25000 GCA_015478945.1 Trachelipus rathkii
AAATTAAAAAAACAAAAAATGAGTTCAAATATTTCCTAACCTTGACAATTTAACCCCTAATTTTCCCATACACACATACACATACACAATTGTATACAGTACATAGATATACAGAACATACATACATACACTCCACAGATATATATATGTATCTAGCATAATATAATATATATATATATATATATATATATATATATATAATAATAATATAAGAGTAATAATAATAATAATATTATAATAATATAATAATAATATATAATAATAATAATATATATAATATATATATATATATTCTTCCTATAATATATAATATAATATATATGTAATATATATATATATATATAATAACCCTTTATATATATGTAATAACTATATGTAATATAATATATATATATATAATATATATATATCTGCCTCTCCCTTGAAAAGAGCCTGCCCGTGGTGGCGGTTAACTGTAAATATATATACCGTATATATATATATATATATATATATATATATATATATATATATATATATATATATATATATATATATATATATATATATATATATATATATATATATATATTCTGTTGTATCTTAAACCTCATATATATATATACATATATATATATATATATATATATATATATATATATATATATATATATATATATAGTTATTTATATATATGGTTAATATGCTATTGCTATATATATATATATATATATATATATATATATCATTGCGATTTGTATATTTGGGAATCCTAATTATCGATCCTTCCTTAAACACAATAATAATAATAATAATAATAATAATAATAATAATAATAATAATAATAATAATAATAATAATAATAATAATAATAATAATAATAATAATAATAATAATAATAATAATAATTTTCAATCATTTAATTAATAGTAAGAGTAATAATAATAAATTATTATTTTTATTATTATTATTATTATTATTATTATTATTATTATTATTATTATTATTATTATTATTATTATTATTATTATTATTATTATTATTATTATTATTATTATTATTATTGATTAATGTTTCAAGAAATTTTCGCCTGGCCTCCATTAGAAGACTTTTACATTAATAAAACAAAATCGTAATTTTGTCATGTCTTCTTGAAACGAAAGATTCTTGAATAAAATATATTCGGTATATACGAATATATTGTATATGTTAAGAATATTAATTCAGTTTGCCCATATATATATATATATATATATATATATATATATATAATATATATATATATATATATATATATATATATATATATATATATATATATATATATGTATATATATATATATATATATATATATAAAAAATATATATATATCTTTTTTCTATATATATATATATATATATATATATATATATATATATATATATATATATATATATATATATATAAACAATAATAATAATAATAATAATAATAATAATAATAATAATAATAAAAATATAAACAATAAAATATTACAAATAATAATAATAATAATAATAATAATAATAATAATAATAATAATAATAATAATAATAATAATAATAATAATAATAATAATAATAATGATAATAATAATAATAATAAAATTATAATAATAAAGTAAAAAGTAAAAATGTATTAAAGATGTAATCAACAAATGATATTTATTTTGTCTCAAAGTCAATTCTAATGTTTTTTGAAGGAGTTAAATTATTTCAAACATCTTATCTTTACATCTAACGTTAATGCTCTTCCCATATAAATTATATATATATATATATATACATATATATATATATATATATATATATATATATATATATATATATATATATATATATATATATATATATATATATATATATATATATCTATATTTATTTATATATATATATAATATATATATATATATATATATATATATATATATATATATATATATATATATATATGTATATGTAATATGGAAATGTAATATAATAATATATGTATGTAGCCAATAGCCAATAATAACCTTGATAATAGTAATAATAATAATAGAATATGTAATAACAAAAACCAAGAATAATAATAATACAATAATATTAAATAATCAAAAATAAAAATAATTTGAACATCATAAATAATATATATAAAAATATAACAATATAATAATAATAATAAAAATATATATTAAAACTATCAATATATCATATTTATTCTTTATATCTATGTCATATTAATATATATATATATATATATATGCTCTTATTTCTGTGTATTTATATTTTATTGTTATATATATATATATATATATATATATATATATATATAGAGAGAGAGAGAGAGAGAGAGAGAGAGAGGGAGAGAGAAGTAGAATGTTTTGCTTTGGTGATAGACAAATCGGAAAGCTTTGATAGAATATGGGAAAAATAATTGATTACTAAGCATCACCTAATTAGTATTTTAGAAATCATTTTCTGTGTAACCTTTCTGAGCTCGTTTTCGCTTGTTCTATTGAAG
>JABUQX010077831.1:27500-30000 GCA_015478945.1 Trachelipus rathkii
TTTAGAGCCTGTCAAACCCTATCAACACTATAAAGTAAGGCAAAGCACTAAGCCCTGATAATATTAAAATTGATCAATGAGATACCGATAAGCTCATCATTCGGAATCTTGCCGATTCCTTTACAATTGGTCAAAACCTGACTCCAATAGAGTTATGAAAGCTCTTTACAATAACCAAAAGGGATAATCAACTATTGATCACCTTCACCTGTCAACCAACTCTTTGAGATAACAGCAGAATACAACATACTTCCTACAAAAGCCGTGACTGGCTACAAGAACACATTTGATTCTGTAAAAACCAAATCATTCATCGCAGCCCTCAAGCAACAAGCGTCGACCGATTAGCATCTCAACATCCTCCAGAGTTATCATCAACAATTATAGGTTCTTCATACGATTGCACGAATACTCCGAACCATACCGGCTTGAAAAAGGGGACCTCCAAGGCCATTCCATCTCATTAAAGCTCTCAACAGCATTAGTTTCAGTGGCTTACGCACCTGGGGTTGAGGGGGTACTGCCCCCACACCCGAAATTTTGATTAAATCAAAAATTTTCTTTAAAAGCAATGGAAAATGAGTAAAAACAGAAAAATCGATGCTCTGGAATATTCAGTCCCCCAACACCTCCCAAAAAATAATAAAAAATGAAATCCTGCATACTTCAGTGATCAGTTTGATTTGATTCATTACAGAATATTTATATATTTATAATCCGTGTTGCGAAGCCGCCGGAGCAAATATTTTTTTGGAGTGGAACCGTTGCCGGAGCCAGAGCCAGAGCCGGAATCGGTGTCGGAGCCAGATCACAAAAAAATATATTTACAAATGCAGTAAATGAGTTCAGAGGCAGAGTCGAATTTTGAGCAGTATAATTTAAAATGATGAAACCGGAACCGTGCAATTTTAAAAAAGCAGAGCCGGAGCCGGAGTCGAAGCTGCCTATTTTAAAATGACTGAGCCGGAGCCAAAGTTGGAACAGACAAAACTTTTAACCATCTCCTCAACCTTTCAATTATTATATTACAACTTCATGAAAAAAACTCTTAAAATTGAAAGAAGTGTGTCCCATATATTTTACCGTGATATATATATATATATATATATATATATATATATATATATATATATATATATATATATATATATATATATATATATATATATATATAAAAAATATGCTGCTCTACATAGCTGCTCTTAACTCATAACTGAAAAATAATATATATATATATATATATATGATATAAAATAGATTTAATTATAATTCTATAAAAAGTAATTAAAATAAAGACTTTGACATTGTTTTCCTCAGCTTAATAGATTTAATTAAAAAATTTATTTGAATAAAATTGCTCAGAAAATATCCTTTTTCCTCTTTTCACATAATTCGAGTAGGATTTTTTTTTATTTTATTTAAATTAATATTAATGACTATTTAGTGAAGAATTTTATTCTTTTATTGCGAAGTTATGAGTTGGGAATTATTGTTATTAATATGCAATAAAAGAAATTAGGATATGCAATAATATATAATAATATTTAATATATTTATAATAATATATTATAAATATAATAATATATTATTAAAAGATTTTTTTAAATAGCTTTTTCTAAACTTAGGTAAAGGGACAATATAGCTATTGTCTCTGACAATAATTTTTACGGTTTATTTAATATATAATATATAATATATAATATATAATATATAATATATAATATATAATATATAATATATAATATATAATATATAATATATAATATATAATATATAATATATAATATATAATATATAATATATAATATATAATATATAATATTATATAATTTAATATCTAATATATAATATATTATATAATATATAATATATAATATATAATATATAATATATAATATATAATATATAATATATAATATAAAATATACAATATATAATATATAATATATAATATATAATATATAATATATAATATATAATATATAATATATAATATATAATATATAATATATATTATATAATATATAATATAAATAATATTTAATATATAATATATAATATATAATATATAATAAAATGATGTCAATCGATACTAGATAAAGATGCAAATAGGTATTAGATAAATATGCAAATAGGTATTAGAAAAAGATGGAATAGAAACTTAACTATGTACAGAGTACTAGAGAGATTGAGAATTTGGAGTTTTAAAAGAAGTTATATTGTGATTACGAAGTAGAAGAAGATGTAAATAGGTTTCAATAGTATTTCAAATTCAACAATAAAATAATAGATACAATATTGAATACAATCTTTAAAGTAATCCTAGCCGACCAAATTATATACAATTCAACAATAATAGATACGATAAGTTGAAGTAGAAAGAATTGAAGGTGCAAAATATTTGAAAAGTTTAAGCGTTTAATATATATACAATTATGGAGCACAAAAATACAAAATTAGTTACAGAACCTATTCAACAATATTCAAATTTCAACAATAA
>JABUQX010077832.1:0-45729 GCA_015478945.1 Trachelipus rathkii
AGAAGAGATGATATAAAAGACAAAATAATGATTTTCTCCAAAAAAGCGGTATTTGGCAACTTTTACTCTCGAGATAACTGCAGCTTTCAAGGTCAATCAGCAGGCTTGGCACTATTTCGCATTTTTAATATTTTCTATAAATTTTCAGAAGGTTATTAATAAATAGTTGAATAACAATTAATTTTTTTTAAGTTTACTCGATGAAATTACTTCCTTCAATCAAAATGTTTATTTATTTTCCTGTGATCGTTATAGTTTTCTATGTTATCAATGCTGAACTCTTCGGGGATGCGGCCTATATATATAATAATATATTAGTATATATAATATATATATAGATATATATCAGTATATAATCATAAATATATATATATGATATATATATATATATATATATATGATATATATATATAATATATATATATTATATACTATATATATATATAATATATATATATCATATAATAATATATATATATATTATGCGCGCTACCGTGGCTCAAACGGTAGAGCGAACGGACGTCCGCATGGGCTAAGGTCTGGGTTTCGCAATTCCTAGGTTGCGGATCCTATGATAGAATTACCTAGAAAATTTCCCTCCTTGAATAGGGCTATGTCCGTGAGGTGTGAACTTTTAATTCAATAAAAATATTATATATAGTATGTATATATAGTAATATATATATATATAATAATATATATATATATATATATATAATATATATATTTATATTATATATATCTATATATATATATATATATAATAATAATAATATGACAACTAAATAAATATATATATATATATATATATATATATATATATATTAATATATATATATATTATTGCTTCTTTGTAAAGGTAAAACACTAATCATGGCCCTAAATTAGCAGTGGATGTGGTTTTAAAAAGGGAATAAAGCTTCGAGTAAAGTACACATTCTTTATAAATAAAATGAAGTACTTATAATTTTAATATTTAAGGCGTTTTCGTTTTTGGCTTTGTGCTTACGCTCGCGATAAGAAATGCTTATCCTGTTTTAGCACGAATTTCAGGGCATAATCGAACAGATTGTTTTACAAAATTTTTGCATCAGTCTTGTTTGCGGATGGGCACGTGGTTTTGGAATAGACAAAAATAAAAAAAAAATAAAAAAATGGTTTTTTATTACAAATAATTGTATCAACTATTGTGAATGGAGTTTATGCGATTTGGAAGGAAATTAGTTTAAAGCTAATTTGCAATGAATGAAACATTTCATCCAATTCAACGACCTAATGACTTCAGCATCTTGTTGTTTTACATTTTTTCGTTAGCATTTTCCTAAAGTTCGGTAAGCACGGGAAATAGCAACTTACAGAATTTAGGAATTCCTAACGTTTGGTTAGCATTTTAAACTAAATTTTTGCTAAAATTGAATTCATGGAACGAACGCGATTATATTAGGGCATTTTCTAATTGATGCTCGTTAGCAAAATGTGCAAATGCGAAAACGCCTAGAATTCAAATTTTAATTAAAGAGTTTAACATTTAATTATCAAACTAGTATTGATCCTATTATTATATTAGGATACCTTTCATATACTCACTTTTATCAATAATCTATATTGAATAGTAAACGGCTCACGCTCTACGCGCTATAGCATTTTTCTAGCTTTCAGAAATCTGTTCTATGTCGCCCTAGTACCGGTCCGGTGTGCTGTAAGCTTCTTGTGATGTACTTTATCTGACGCTAACCTTCACCTCTCCGTCCTAGTTAGAGTGATGTCCCATTCACTCCCGCCGCGCTGAATAACTAAGACACACTTCTTCTAAAATGTTATCTTTACCTGAATAAACTACTCAAAATTTCTAGAAGTAGGTAGTATTCTTTTGATCTCACATACTGAGGCTAAAATATCCGATATATCGATACTCTCGTTAATAAAATATGCGAGTCGAAAAAATGATTTAATTCGTATAATACCTATATATTGTCGGCTCCTTTCTGCATCTACGTCCCCTGTTCCTTTCCTCACAAGAACTTCTTTATTCCCAATATCATTTTCAGTTCGTGTGCTTGAATTCAGAGTTCAGAGCCGGTTGTCTTATTTTTAGTGCGGGCTTAAAAAAGCCTGATGTGGTGAAAACTTATCTTTATTGCTGGTGCGCATCCCTCCGCATTTTGTGAAGAGCCGGCTAGTTTGGTTTAGTTCTAGTCTATTTCATCTCATTTTACGTGTGCGCTTACTAGTCAACCCATACAATAGATTATCAGCTCAAGAGTGATGAGGATCGTTTCAAATAACATTGATTCTGGGAGGTCAGTTTTTCGAGTTGTCGTTTTTATTAGTGATATTCTACGCTCATCGCCAGATATCTAAATCCTTTCACCGAATTTTTTTCTACGTAGGCAACCTCTTTCTCGTACACCGAACGGCCAAATGTTTAAATTTAATTTCGCTAACTTCTGGGATTGAGTTTCAGTGTGTAGCATTGAGTGCGTCGGCCTCTGCCCACCGTAGTTTCGATTATAATTGACAAACAAACTTTTAACAGGAGAAAATAACTATAGTGACAAACTTTTTTTTGAAGATAATATAATTAATAAATTATATTTAATTTTGATAAAAGATTTACAAGTACAAAAATGCTAACAAGCTTTTTATTTTCTTGTACTACAAGTTAGAATATTTCGAGGTATGCTCTCTGTAGAGCCTAGGGGCTTCACGTTCACCTGAATATTTAGGTACGCGGAATGTTATGAAAATTTTAAACTATTTATTGAGAAAAGTTAGTTTTCTCAGGCTTCGAAAACATATTATTAATTAACCCGTCTCAAGCTTTCCAGAATAATATTTTAGGTTTGGACGAGTCTTCACGAATAATTAACGACTATATAAGTAAAGAGTTAGGACTTCCGGTTGCTTAGATTTTAGAACCAAGAATTTTTGAGAATCAGTACCTTGTCATTTCTCATGATAAAAATTCTTCGTAAGAATTTTAAGTTTTGCTTAAAACACAAATATATTTTCTTAAAGAAGATTCCGCTTTAAATAATCGTTGCATTCAAATAGTCTGAAAAAATACGACTTTATTTCTAGATATTAAATATATATATATATATATATATATATATTATATATATATATATATATATATAATATATATATATATATATATATATATATATATATATATATATATATATATAGTATATATATATATATTATATATATATATATATATATAGGCCAGCATCCCGAAGAGTTCAGGCATGTAACTAGAAAACTATAACATCTACAGGAAAAATAACATTTTTGATGATTTCAACAGTAATTTCATCGAAGAAACTAAAAAAAATTTATTTTATTCTAAATATTTATCTAAAGGATCAATTAAATGATTTGTAAAATCTTTTGGACGAAACCTGGCATTGTACGCTTTGATTGACCTTGAACCTGCATTAGTTCTTGAAAGCAAAAGGTGCCAAATACCATTTTATTTTTACTTCTATTTGGCAAAACTTATTTTTTTCTTTTTATATCCTTTTTAGGGGGTTCGAGCCGACGGAGGGACACAGGGTGGGACGAAGTTCCCCCCCGTCATCCCCCGGTAGGCCAGGATACTATTTTCATAAAACACTAATTCCTCGGGAGGCAAACGGTATTCGTCTAGTTTTTTAAATGCAGTTTCTAAAATGGGCTGATCTTTAGTGCTGCAGTACGGGAGTAAAGTGGCATCTTCGAATCTCATCAAAAGCAGCTCTTGAAGAACTTCTTAAGAATTCTAATTTTTTTTAAAAAGCGTTTACTTTTTTTTTTTCTTATTTGCGCGGTCAAAAATTGTCTCGTGATTAATAAAATGATATTTATTTTCGTGTAGGTTTATAGTTTTCTAGTTACACTGCCTGAACTCTTTCGGGATGCTGACGCATATATATCATGATATATATATACGTATATATTATATATATATTATATATTATATATATAAATATATATATATATATATTATAATACTATATATATATATATACTATAGTATTATTATAACTTGGGAACTTGTCCTTTAAAAGGAAGTTAGCCGATATATGATCGAACAAAACGATGTAATCGATTTTTTTCGATTATTGCAAGGCAATAGAGTGCGTCAAAGTTGGCCGAATAATTTTTTTTTAACTAAAGGCAATAGTCCAAGATCTAAATCGCAAAGTATGGAAAGCGAGTCAGGGTCTCTCGCCTGCTAGCGGGGACGACGGGGGAATTCGTCCCCCCTCTGTCCCATCGGTCTGGGCTCGTAGCCCCTTCAAATAATAAAAAGTGAACAAATTACATGATAACGGAATAATGCTACTTGTGGTAACTCGCTGCTCTTCTATTGAGTTTTAGCCTAACGACGTGACACTGGGCAGGGCTGCACGAGTAGCGTTCGGCGATTTTCGATATCGTCTTTTTATGTAACTTCCTTTTAAAAGGAGACAAGTGCCATTATTATATATATATAAGTATATAAATATAATAATACATAAATATCTATATAATGTTAGTATTATAGTATAATAGTATATAGTATATATATATATATATATAACTATAGTATATATATACATTATATATATTAACTATAATATGTAACTTAGCCATTTAAAATTAACACTTAATATAAATATTATTCCATAACTTGTAAGGACTTTTAATTTATACTTATTTTTTTTGTTGAAATGACAAATGATTTTTACGCGGTCATATACCACACAAATATGGATCTTAGGATCGATAATAAATAAATTTAACGGCTCTCACTTTTCCTAGAACCAAACACAAAGATTTTATTCATGTTATTCAGTGTTGTAGAAATGTAAATATTAGATACCAATCCTTTAGAAACGCAGTATAATACTTTTGTATAAAGAATTGGGATATAATTAATTATAAACATGAAACAAGCAGGGTGAATGCTAAAGAGATTCGATACAGTTGATTGTAAGAATGATGGATACATACTCTAATAAAAAAAAATAAAGCAGGAAAAAACCCAACCAACTTCAAATTTACAGAGTCTTGAAACTCTCGATTTTGACTCTCGTTGATTGCTTGACGCAGCCTACCTGAAGAGGTCCGCTCTTCTCCACATAGAGACGAAAAGCTTGTAGTGTATAGCAGGATGGCTTTTCATTTTCTAAGTAGAAACGTGTTATATATATCTGGTGTTAAATCACATTCATGTGCATAATCCCCGTTGGGAAATTTGAGATACCGCTAGTGCAAGTGAAATTTAGAATTAAATAATTCGGTATAAAGTGGAATAATTTATTACGTAACCAAAAATAAGGGCAGAAATTTTCATAAATATTTGACAAATCCAAGATGCATATTTCTTAATATAATATATATATATATATATTATATATATTAGTATCCTGAGCCTGATATAGTATATATATATCTATATAATATAATATATATACTATATATATATAATTATATATATATACATATATATATTATATCATATATATCATAATATATATATATAGGTGTACTGATATATATATATATATATATATATATTATTATATATATATATATGTATATATATATGTATAATAAATTATATATATCTATATATATATAGAAAGTGGTTATATTGTCGATTATTATCTGCCTCCAGTTAAGGCTCAAGCCAATTTTTTTTTTTAAATCTAACATAATCGAACAGTGTTGAAAGCTCACTTTGGTGCCAATATGCCGTGCTTTTGCATATCTTTTAAGCGGAGTTAAATACCTGATATAAGAATATAAAAATAGCATTCGCAGTTATATCAACGTTAAGTAAAGGTTGTTTTAGAGTTTAAGTTTAGTTTACATAGCATTTAAACTATATATATACAGTTAAGTGAAAGGTTGTTAGAGTTTAGTTAGTTTACATAGATTTAAACTATATATATAAGTTAAGTAAAAGTTATGAGTTTAGTTAGTTTATAAACTAAGATTTGAACTTTTGTAAAAATATTTTTAGAGGTATGAAGCTGCTTTAATAATAGTTTAATTTGACTTTAGGCATTTTCACTTCGATTTCATGAAATGTAATAAAATTATTACTACTAATAATAATAATAATAAAAAAATTATTATATGGCTAAAGAATCTGCTGTTCAAAAGAGGTCAAATGTTCCTGGAGGTTTAAAAGGTAGCTATACTTGGCGAGATAGTCAAATATTTCATCACTTTTTTGTCAGCAGTTGCTGCGTAAACCACGTTTACAAATTATTGAAAAAGTTGTTTAAGAAGACTTGTTTAAATAGTCGTAGATATTCACGAAGGTCTTGTGTTAGTCGTAAGCATTATTATTTGTGAAGGTTTAGATTGATAGCCTTATCTTTAATTTGTGACAAACCGTATGCAAACGACTTGCACTTGTACTGTATTTGTGGATAATCAGACGACTTAATCTAAAGTTGTTTTAGAAGAATAGTCAAACCGTTAAGTTACTTAGACATATTCTTGCAACGATACAAGCTAAATACTTGGAGGCAAGAAACCATTTTTTCCAAATAGTCGTTTCAAGCTGTGAGAAACTACAACTTTCTCAATCGGCTTTTACTAAAAAGAACCATCGTAGTTTAGGCAAATATTACACTGCCTTAGCCTCCAGGAAAAGAAACCTCTATTTGCTCTCTTATAATGCAATGTAAGTAGATTAGTCTTTATTCGCAATCATAATCTAAGTTGCATTGAGTTAAATAATCGTTAACTCAAACTAAGCATTGCATAACATGGGCAAATTATTTAATACTTTACGTAATATAATTACCAATTATATTAACGTGCTAATAAATTACAAAGCAATCGACGATTGTTTTATCTTGAGAAAGTTACTAGTTTCTCACTGCAGACTTGTACTGCAGGTAACTTGAGAAAGTTTTCGTACTTAACCTTATTTGCTTAAGTAAGTTGCCACTTGACTTTTACGTTTTCCAAGTTTATAGAAAAGAAATTTACTTGCATCTTTTTCTCACTGCAGACTTGAACTGCAGTTATCTTGAGTAAACTTTTTTGAATTGAAAAAATCTTTTTGCGTTAAAGTTAGTCACACTTTACTAAAAGAGTTGTCATAAAATAATTTAAAAAGAATTTATATAAATAACTTCTCGAACAGTCATTTTTTTATTTAATAAAAATACAATTATTAAATAAAAGTACAAATAAAAATACATAAAAATAAAATAAATAAATAAAAATAAATAAATAAAATAAATAAAAATAAATAAATAAATAAAAAAGAAATAAATAAAAATAAATAAATAAATAAATAAATAAATAAATAAAGATATTGAGAAATAATTAAAAATAAAGAAATTGAGAAATAAATAAAAATAAAGAAATAAATAAAAAATAAATAAATAAATAAAAAAAATAAATAAAATAAATAAAAAAATAAAAATAAATTAAAAATAAAAATAAAAAATAAAAATTAAATAAATAAAAATAAAGAAATAAAAATAAAAAGTAAAATAAAAAAATAATAAATAAAAAAAAAAAAAAAAAAAATAAAAAAAAAAAAAAAAAAAAAATAAAAAAAAAAAATAAATAAAAAAAAAAAAATAAAATAAAAAAAAAAATAAATAAAAAAAAATAAATAAATAAAAAAAATAAATAAATAAAAAGAAATAAATAAATAAATAATAAAAAAAATTAATAAAAATAAATATAAAAATAAAAAAATAAATAAAAAAAATATAAAATATATAAAAAAAATATAAAAATATAAAAAATATAAAAATATATAAAAAATAAAAATAAAATAAATATAAATATAAATAAATATAAAAATAATAAATAAAAATAAAAAATAATAAAAAAATGAATAAAAAAAAAAATTAAAATAAAAAATAAACAAAAATAAAAAATAAAATAAAAAATTAATAAATAAAAAAAAATAAATAAAAAAAATTAATAAATAAAAAAATTAATAAAAATAAAAAAAATATATATAAAATTTTCCTTTCCGACCATATATGGATTTAAGGAGAAATATTATGTTTAATTTTTTTTTACCCTCCACTAAGGAGGATATATTTAAACAGTTTAAATGGTATATTAAACGGATTCTCCTTAGAAAAAAAAAACAACGAATTAAATTTAATTTTGTAGTTTGCGTAGATGCATTTCTTGTTTTTTTTTTTTTTTTTTTGGGGGGGGGGGGGCAATTTTGCGGTTGCACTTGCGTATATATAGTCCATTACTGTTTATTTTTTGTTTAAAATTGTGCGTAAAGTTTTGCAATATATATATATATATATATATATATATATATATATATATATAAATATATATATATATATATATAATATATATATAATATATATATATAATATATATATAATATATATATATATATATATATATATATATATATATATATTTAGCGTTTTTGACATTAGTTTTGCGTTCTTCATATTTATATTTATTTAATCATGCCTCGTTTTGACATAGCCTCTGCAAGTCAGATGTCAGAGTTGGAGGAAAGTTTGCAAGGGCATTTGGGGGGAGGAAATATAGTCTACCTCTCTGAAGAAGAGAAAAATAATCTTACAGAAATTAAAACTAAATTGGCCCCATGATTCAAGTATTTTGGATGAAGAAATAAGTGACTTGTCATTACCATATGTGAAATGAAAAGTTTTTGTTGCATAAGAAGCCACATTGTGAAAAATATTCCCCTTCTGCGCCTTCATTGATAGATTCTCGAGGGGGTGGTAACGCGCTCTGAAATGCAAAGTCTTTTCAAGAGTTTTGATAGTCGGAAGCAGGAAATAAAGATTCCTGCTATTAAGTATCAAGAATTTAAAGGAGAGTGTGACACACTCTTTCGCTCATTCTAGCTCTCGTTCCATAATATATATGGAACTAGAAAAGATGTTTCGGATGCTGCTAAATTGCAGTACTTAAAATCTTTGCTGTCTGGTAATGCCCTAAAAGACATTGAGCACTTGCCTAACATTAATGAAAATTTGAAGGTAGTACTTGACATTTTAAAGAATCTTTTTCTCGACTAATCTTGTATAATCGATTCGTTGTTTCACAAAATAGATGCTGCCCCTCTTTTAAGATAATCGCACTCTTGAAAAGATGTTTATTTCAGAGATTAAAGCGTATCTCCATGGGATCAAAGAGTTTGGGTTGGATCAACCAAAATGTAGTTCTCTCTATGATTAGTTAATATACTTCCTACAAATAACGCATTTCTTGAGTTAGGTAGATCTGAATTTCTATCGGTTACAAAAATTATTTTGTGGAGGTATGGTTTTAGCTGAATACATAATGTTACATTCAATAATTTGTTTTGTATGTGGTTCTAAAACAATCCTCTCTAAAGAGCAGACATTGTACTTTGTCAGCTACGATAAGAATATTACTTTCTGTCTGTACTTTTGATGAATATAAATCCCTTATATTGTTGCTTAAGATTCTCATATTTTCTGTACTTTTGGGTTAAGCTGGAGCTGGTTCTGATAAAGCAATTGGTGATTCACTTTCTTTATTGAAATGAGGAGACTATGTAAGTGGAGAAACTGAATTATCTCTGTTTAACTCTCTCTCATAAGTTGAATTAGATACTCCCATATAATTTGGATGAGCAGCAGTTGGATTTGATACTTCTATAAAATTGGGATAAACAGGAGCTGGAGCCATCTATAGCTGTGGATATATAAGAATCATTTTGGGAGATTAAACTCATTAACTTTAATGTGTTGAGCTGGGGCTTGGCTCTCTGAATTATTCATCTTCTGGTGGTGGATGAAGTGCGTCAGCTCAGAAACGACCACCTTAAAAGCTCTGGGAGAAGTTGCATCCGAGCCGCTTGCCCTTCTAACCTTCATGGATTTCATTTTAACAGATACTGTAAATTGAAGTGCAATTTATTACTTATATTTTTGGTTCCTCTATTTCTAACTTTTCTTTAATACTTTTTTCAACTATCACCCCGTTCACTGCAGAGACCTAATCGAGGATAGTAATAATAATATCTCGATATTAGCACATTCAATCACTAACAAAGATATAAATCCCTGCTAACCCCACATAATGCAGATTTCGCACGTGATCACAGACGCAAACTTTAAAGTGAGGGATATTAAATTTGGCAGGAAACAAAGCGAAAGTCACAGAAAGAGAATGAAAGAAGAAAAGCTGGAACAAGCCTGGAATTCCAAATATTCACACAAAATCATGTGCAGGAACACTACATCCTTTGCTGCAACGAGGGCATCGCTAAAATTGGTGTCATGCAAGTGGTCATTTCTCTCTAACACATGCCGCTGCAGCACCTATAAAATAAAGAAGCACCAACGTCAAGTCGTATAGATAGAGGATCAAGTCAATTTGGAAAAGAAAAATTTCAAAGCTTGACCTTTGACTCAAGATACTATTCAAAAGATGGGTGAAACATGAACTCAACCACATCCATCCTCAAGATATGAGAGCATTACTCCACACAATGAAAGATGAGACTTTAAATTTTTAAGACATTTTTTTCGTTTATGTTATGGCTTAGGAAATTTGTTTTGTTAACAGAAAAGTAAAGACAACCATCAAAAGAGGTAAAAAAGTTCAAAGATGTCTTTGAGATGGAGATTTACAGTTGTTGTTTTTAAAGAGTTGAACTTCATAGGGTTGAGACCACCCCGCCAGGAAATTCTTTCCAGATCAGCGAGAATGGAATCAAAAAACTCTAGATGCCAAAGATGAGCAGATTTGAAATGAAAAAGAATAGTGTAGAATTAATGGAAAGGGTTAGATGGGCAATTGGGAATATCGTTAATGAAAAAAAAAATTAAGCGGATGAGACAATTATGTGGGACACCACCATTGACAGGAAAAGAAGTCCCCATCAACGACAGTAGATACGGAAAGATTTGAAATAATGCTAGACAAAAGTATGGAAAGAGGAGGAGGAAAATGAAAATGAAAGAAGGGGAAAGCTTGGAGAGCAGCGATAACTGAGATAAATATGGATATTGTTGTGTTTTTCATTCCTAGCGATGTTTATTGATTCAAATGTTGAAGATTAACCTTTAATCTGTTTATAATATTCAATAAAAGAAAAAAACAACCAGTTCTCAAATAAATATATAATTAGTTAATAATTCAACCCTACCTAAAATATTTACAACCTAGCTAAAAATGTCATAATTTGTGAGATCAATGAAAATACAATCGATATATCATATAATTTAAAATTCATAATCGATATTTTCACAAATTCAAGTAGGTTAATTTAAATTGTTACGTTGAAGCACAGTAAAATTCACTGCAACATTCCACGGGATCACTGTAGTAAGTTCCTTGTTACCAACAACCAGACTTACGAAAAAAAGTTACTTGATCACTTAAATTCCAAGAGCGGCTATGCATCAACTTACAGCAAACATCAGGTGTCATCATTGGCAATATAAAAAAAAACAGACGAAAGAATATATTAATGACATAAACATTTATCCAGAATTATAATGCAAGTACTTTAATACTGGCTACGCCAAGCAATGTTTATAAAGACTCGGTTAAGTTAAGTAAAGACACTTTTCACAAATCACAAGTAATATTCATAAGAGATTAGTCAAGTTAGGCAAAAAAAAAGTCACTTTCGAGAAATCGTAGTCACAGCCTTGTCTTATGCAGCAATATTTAAATAAATGTACGTACTTAATTAATGTTAACACCGTATAATATTTTGAAGATACAACCCACAAACCACGATTCAGGACTCCTCACATAAATATACCAATTTTCTCGTGAGCAACTTCTTTAGTAGTAGATGACAATAATTTCGAACCATCTTGTTTTCCAAAACATATCATCTTCAGAAACCTCATCATTTAGACCGGTAGTAACTATTTCTGTAATTAGCAGTCTTCTAGACCTCCTACTACCGGTGCCAAGCTCCAGACTCGATCCCTATTAACAAAAAACTATCAAAATCTTTTCTTCCTTTTTTTTCATTCTTAAACAAAAAATTTTAATAGCAAAATATAAAATATATACAATAATTAGCTTATCGTTCATCGCGGGATATTCTTCTTGAAGTTTACTTCTTTTTTAACCTTCCGTCTGGAAACTTCAAATTCATTTCCTTCTTTCTCCTCGAGATCGTGAGAGCAATCTAATGTTTTACATGCTTCCATAATTAACCTACTCTCGCTTTCAACTTTTTAGCTGGTTTGACTCTCGTCTCTGACAATATCTTCAGTAGAATTCGATCGCCGAAAGTTTATACTGATGAAAAGAAACAAAGGACGTAATACCAGATGATCCAAGAGATGAAACTTATGAATGGTTTCAAAGATCTTAGACAGAAAACAAGTGAGACCTGTAGGGCGTCAGATAGAAATTACCATTTTTTTCCTTATATTCATCCCAAAGTTTTAACATCTCGGGACTGTATCTTCCTAGTAAAAGATATGATTTTTCAAGTAAAACAAACGTTGATGTATTGTTTTGATTGTTAGTCCTTAAACTGTTGAGACCTCTGAAATTATCAAAATATTTATACTTATATATAATGAAAAAATGTATATATGTATATTATATATAAATATGTAAATAGATGATATATATTATATATATATATATATATATATATATATATATATATTATATATATAATAATGAAAAGAACAAAGTACTTAACGCCCACACGGACGGAGCTGGGATCAAAAAAAAATTTTCACAGTAGCCTCTATGATACATAATTTACAATAAAGTGTCAAATGAAAAAAAAAAAAAACCTTCAAAAAACTAAGAAAGCTACAGCGAAAAGGCATACATTTTTGGAATCCTGGTAAAATTTTAGTAAGGAAAAGTAATTAAAGAATACCCCAAGGTTATATCGCACCGAGGCAGGAGTCGAGGGTCTCTCGGCCTTCCGGAACCCCCGCTTAGGACTAAATCCCCCCCTCCGGGGAGGGTCTCCGGGAACCCCCGCTCTTTGGTTTTGGTGTCGCGGGGGTTTCCTCCGCCCTCCCCTACGGCGTATGTGAAAACGTCCCCCCCATCGAGTGATCGCACTCCGATCTCGAGACGACACAGAGCCGACACGTGACATATGCGAGAAGAGAGTAGTATACGATAGTATCGAGAAGAGTAGAGAGAGTGAATAGATGAAGTCAAGGACAGACGCTAGAGAGAGTAAGGAGAAAGCGAGAGAGAGCGAGAGAGAGAGAAGAGAGAGAAAGAAGAAGAAAGAGATCAGTATGCGAGCCGAGATAGATGAAACAGATCGAGAGAGATAGTTGTAGATAGTCGAAGAGAGCAGCGCATGGTAGAAAGAAAATGTAGTTAGTAGTGACGCGAAGCATCACAGCTATACCAGAGATGAGAAGTGAGGCGAGTTAGAAGTAGAGCTTTGAATTAATTGAAAAAATGAGTGAGTGAGAGCAAGAATCGCCAGAGGAACGTAGATGTAAGATCATTATCTATCGCTGTTATTGTTATTATTATACCCTATATTAAAATTTAATCATTACATGCAATAGTAATCCCTTATATAAACGCCGTTATCTATTTATGAAAAAACGCCTAATGCCAACTAATCATAAATTTAATAGTGCTACTCTCAATTTTGCTTAAATTTGGAAAGAAAGTTCTCGAATTCCCTTTTCTCCTTGCAAATACCTCTTTAACTTATAGTTAATCGGTTGTACGCCGTTGGTTTCCTGTAGTAATTATGTGCGCATCCAGAAACTTTATAAAAAATCTTCCATGAGCAAAAGACATAATAAAGAGGAAAGTTTCAAAGCTCCCCTGCGCGCAAGCGTTCGTTGTTTCTTTCACCTTTTTCGGATGAATGTCATCCGGAGTTCCCAAATGCTGTTCTCAGATTACATCATACGGAGGAGTTAATTCTGAGTCTTTCTGGACTCTTCGACACCTTCCCATAAGTACACATACTCTATTTATTATATCCCTTTTTAGGAGAACTATCGCCGCCCTAGGAGGAGCAATAAACAATCTCTTCAGTTGTTCTCGATTTCCTCAGAATTTCGCGTTATAAGGGAAATGATGAAAGGGAATTCTCTGTGAGTGTCTGTGGAGATTTCTGGTATTTTCCAAAGCTACATATGTTTCAAAGCGTGCAAGAACCTAAAGCTTATAGAACACCACTTAGCAGTCCTCTACTATCGATCCACTTCTGCTAGATCTCTCTTTGTATACGTGCTATGCCTCGGCGTATTATCTAATATTCCTGATTATATTTTCTATATATAGCAGCTTTCTACCGAAATATTACATAGAATATGAATGTGTGAGAATACCACGCAATCAAAATAAACGCCTATTGGCTTAATATACTAAGTGAAAAGAAACAAGGGTCGTAATACCAGATGATTCAAGGAGATGAAACTTATTGAATGGTTTCAAAGATTCTAGACAGAAAACAAGCTGAGACCTGTGAGTGCGTCAGATAGAGAGATAGAGCTGCTTCCTTTCCTCGAATAAGCTGACTATGTGAGCTCACACTGATGCAAAGCCGTTAATCACTGAGCACAGAGAGTATAACTGAAAATGCAGGCACGGATTTAAGAAGCAACCTCCTTGTTACAGATGTTTTGGCAAGAAACTAGTAAGAATTGTCAGTAGGAAAAACCAAAAGTGGTCAGTGCGCTTGGTTTCTTTAACGTCCGCTTTTGCTTCAAATTGGGGCTATCCTTTGTATAGGTAACTATTTCGAGCGTGTGAAAAAATTAACGATTTCAACAGAGAATAAAATTTTTCCGACACCCAATAAGCAATCGTCTCTAACCTGAATTGCGCGGAAATAAAACACGCATCGAACTATCAATTTTATGGAGAAAGATTAGACGTGGAAGAATGAACCTTGCTCATAAACTTCAGCGATTATAACCTACCACCTAATCGGTAGAAGCCGAATCGTCTTCAGAGTCAAGGCAATCACTCGAGAGATAGTTATGTTAAAAAGAACATGCATTAGCCCTCCAATCAAGCTTCGATAAAGCGTGACAAGAGATATACACTTAGGTCAGGATGGAGCTGTTGGAAGAAAAAAATTAAATCATTTTTATGTGTCAGATTTACCAATGTAAAAAAAATGACCCCTTTAAATTGATATCTCCAGAACTTTTGATAGCATAACAAAAAAAGATATAAATAATTAATGGATAGATATACTACAATATCTGAGCGCATGTGCAAACAACTACAATAGCTAAGATTCTAAGAAGATAAAATTGTGCATACCTACGTCTTGATAAAAATTGTTATGTTACCACTTACAGTACCAGAATATATTTGCCTATTGATTCGAGATCAATATGGACAATAGTCTCTTGATGCATAGTTATCATTTATTATTATCTATTAACAAAGATTAGTTGATTTAATTATTATTCATTCATTCACAATGTCTTATTTGGTCTCTGTATTATTAATTGATGTATATATTTTGTAAGGATATTGAGTGAGTGTAAATTTACTCTGATTATCTCTTCTTTTAGCATTTTTGGATTATTAATTATTATATTCTGTTTATAGTTTATTTATATATATTATATATTGAATTAATATTGAGGCTGCTCAACCTTAACTATTACGTTAATTTATTTTAATTTGTGTTAATTATTTTATAAATAATATATGTATTTGACCGAGTTTGGTATTACTGATATTTAGTTATTGATCTAATTTTATTGATTTAAATAAACTTAATTAATATCTCTAACTCATTAAGATTTAGAGAATTGAAAAGTGACATTTTAAAAATTGAGGAATTCTACAGTGCGCGACACATCATATCATTCTCTCCTACATCTCATACGTCATAGTCAGTATACCTTAATCTTCTCTGACAATATTTTTCTTTGAGATCTTCTAGAGAGAGCACCATGAGAAACAAGAGACTCTGTAGCACAGAGCGCCCGTGAGCCATTGCACAACAGACGAGCGCGAGAAGCAATGAGACCAGAGTCGGAGTAGAGGGCGATATAAACTACTACAACACATTTATTAAAAATATACAGTGCTACTGATAAGAGTCTTTTCGCTCTCTAATAGTCTATAATTAAGAATATATATATAATATAATATATAATATTATATATATTAATATAATATATATATATATATATATATTAATTATATATTATATTAATATTAATATATATATATATATTATAATAATATTAATATATATACTATATATATATATATATTAATATATTATATATACTTGAATATATTTATAGTAATTATAATATATATTAATATGCAAAATCAAGTTATTTACTTTATATAAAACTAATTAAAAAAATACTAAATATAGTTTGCTATTATTATTTAATAATATTATTCATTTATCCAATTTATTTATTGAGTAATATTATTATTTTATCAATTTAATTCTTTTTTTATGTATTATTATATATATCTTTTCAAATTTTTATATTATTATATTTATTATTTTTCGTATTTTTATAATTATGCTTGAAAAATCATATTATTTAGTATTTTTACTATAAATATTATTATGTACTTTTCATTGTTATTATATATATATATATATATATAATAGTATAAAAGAGTGAAAAAATATAAAATTATGTCAGCTTTACATACCCTAATCTGTACTATATATATAAATGATATACAAAAATCATTATTCTATTATAACAAGATCATTCCCTTCATGTACCACTTAATAATTTACCATATTTGATCTTGCATGATATTTCATATACAGTTTGTCTCACGAGCAAAATGATAGCTCGTATACTCATTCTGCTCTCTTATATGCCATTTGAGTGTTCAAAATAATACCCTACTGATGAGCGACGTGAGTATATCTAAAATAATACATATAACTAAATATAAAATATAGTTACAATAATGTATCTTTTAAATCCTTTTTTAGACAACACACTAGTTCTTACTAAATTATAAATAAAAAATTAAAAACTTTAGATTTATTCATCACAAATAAATATATACAAAAAACTGATCAATATGCTGAGGTAACTGATCATAGCTCGTTATCCTCATATTATTACGACAGAGAACTAATTACTACGAATAAAACTAATCATAAAATGTGAGTAAAGATCTCAGATCTTCTTCATAACAATATTCTGGTCATTCGCTTATTAATATGTATCTGTATAGTACTACTTAGGCTTTTTGAGACGTTTAGAAGCATCTTACATATATGTATATATGAATAGTATATTAATAATAGTTTAAGGTAGTATGTGCTCGAGTACTTATTGTGCACTTAATTTCTAAATAAATAAATATTAATATTAAATATTAATCTATTAAATTTCGTGTTTATATATATATTATAAAATAATTCGATAAGTATTCTTTACATAGGTTAAATAAATATCACGTTTTGGACGTATTTTGAATGTATAACAATTATATGAGTTTATAACGATAGCGTAAGTTATATTATTCAAATATGATTTTTTAAGTTTTACTATGTAGGATCTAGTTATATGTAAGAAGTAAGGGTCATTTATCTTAGTGTATCGTAAATTAATTATAATGAACTGTTATGAGGTATATATATAATAAATTCTTTTATGAGTATATCAAGTATATTATATAATTATGTTTCACCTATTAAAATAAGATTTATTACAATTCCAGTACACTGAGAATCGCTGTATATCGGTATTTTGGTTTTTATGTTAAGTATTTTTTTAGTTATTATTGTATGTTTTCAAATAATAGTTGACGAGAGTATTAGGATTGTTCTTTAAACTATACCGCGCATAGTGTATTTATATATGAACCTAACAACTATATTTACTATATACAGACTTGTTAATCTCTCAATTTACAAACAGTCAGCTATCGAGTATATTTATGTTATAAAAGTAAATATAGGTGTATTAAGTATTCTTCTTAAATTGCCCAGCCGTCTTTCGACTCTGTGGTAATAAAAGTGTATTAAAAATATGTGTAATCTGAAAGACCTACTATAGTCATTAATTGAATATTGAAGAGCGTGAAATCAGCGTTATCTAGAGTAACTAAAAATCAAACAAAAGATCGATTATCTATAATCTTAAAAAAAAAATTATATACTGAATAACATGTTTTATATTAATTAAACGTTTATGTAACCTGTACTGTAGAGCAAGATAATGTGTTGTAAATTATCATACTAAATCACTAAAAATAATATGCCTATCTAAAGTAATGAAGTTTAGAAAAGGATTTGAAGGTGCTAGACTTTTTCTTATAAATATTTTAGAAGTATCAATGTATTACTATAAGAAATGTGATGGTCATTTTTCAAAAGTCTGATAGCTTTTATCAACTATATGAAAAGTGTAAACAATCTTCTAAAACTCTATATACTTTAGGAGTAATCTTCTCCTTATGAATTTTTCAAGCTACGTGTCTTATCTACTTTTACTATTCTTCTAGAAGTGAAATTAATTTTTTTACTTATACTTTAATTTCAAATGTTATATCCCATCACTCCAGTTTACTTACCCTGCGAGTGACACTGTTCTAAACACTTCGACCATACATATCTCTATATTCCTATTGTACCTTTTGATCGACATAAGCTACCAATGTGATTGCCCATGTGTACCACTAATTGATTCAAAGCGCATGAACCCAGACGGACATAAATCATCTGGTATTCCTATCCACAGTTGTGTGCTAAGAAAGCCGTATAAAATTATAGTGCAAATCAAAAATTTGATTCCATAGTGACACGAATAGTCATGAGAGATAAAGAGAGCGCTATTATAGTAATGATCTCATCTATCAGCTTAAAATGCAGTCATTTCGATGTAACAATAGTTTACATTCTATCTACTCAATACAAGTTCTGTTTATTATTATATACATGTACAACAAAATGACAGTCATAAAGATTGTGTTATATACTGTGTCCTGTTCGCGTAGTGCGAAATTTTATGCGATAGAATGATTTTATTTATTAATATATTCTTACACGTTTGTATCAACGATTTAGTCTATAAAGAGATATATTTCTGTGCTATAATTATTACATTAATATTTAATTTCAATCACACGTGTAGATTCCGGATACAAAGGATCCATACATATTGATGTACTCTACAATCATCGAGCGTTCCTATTATAGCGTGCTCCGATATTTTCACCAAGATTTCTTAAGCGTAGAGACCATCATTACCGTGTGTTCATTGTTAACACTATGAAAGAAGTTTTCATTTTCCAACTAAATGAGGCAGAATTCGTCTTATAAGACAAATTTTGTAGTCATCCTTTAGTAAATTCTCTCTACTGCCAGTGAGTACTTTTAGTGTATAAAGTGTTTATCTATACTTAAATGAATTCTGGCGACGATAAACTGAGAGATGTAAGATTGACTATCTATCACTCTAAACTTATTCATATGTAATACTATTATAGATAACTTTCTCTACCCATCTGTTGATCCTATATACTATACCTATCTTTTTTTCTTTAAATACGCCTATGAAAATTTTAATATATGGACCCATAAACATAATAGCTTTAAGACTTTTCCAAATATATTTTAACATATTGGACATGTATGGAGCAATTCCAGTATTCTTCCATAACAATTATAATTAATGCAAATCTATTTATAAATAACATCATAATGATTGCACCCTTATATAGCTCTAGTGAGAATGCCATATTGTCTCATGTAAATAGAGTGCGACGCACAAAATGAGCAGTACGAATATATGTTTACAGATATCATTCATTTGCAACTACCCAGTCCATTTTTCTTTGCTAAGAAATTGCGAGAATATTTAAGGAGCGATCAAATTAGAAAAATTTAAGGGGCATAGATTTTATTATTATTTGACTGGTACTTTACTTCTTTGTAAACATAGTATTGATTTCTAGCACTATCGTAGTACATTCAATACATTCTACTATATGAATTAATTTTCTCAAAATACATAAAAAGATAAATTATATCACCTGGAATAAATATTAATTATTTCCTGTATATGCTCCTATTTTTTTTTCTGAGATGTAGAGTAGATATGAGTAGGTATTCTTAACTTACACTTAGATCTTAATAGAGATTTCCTACTTAATAGGAGTCTTTATAGTTATTAATTGCACCTTCATTATCTTTTAACTGTTGAGCAGACGGTATACACATAGAGTGACTGTTTGAGCATGAGTTTCAGAGGTATTAAGTTATAGTCGTCAAGCCCTTGTATTGAATCAGAACTGAACTATATATAATCTCTAACATGAGAAGTAAATCTACTCAAGCACACAGAAGCGCAAAGAATTTGACACGAAGATAAGTTTATTAGTCGTTAGTAAGCGTGAATGTTAAGATTGTGATTTTCGTGTCTCTCTAAAGAAGCCAGTAGGCAGAGCGCTAGCCACAGTGTTTAAATAAATCCTACGCGCACACGCAATGTATTTCTTATTTAGAGACACACAGCCAGAGACTTATGTCTATAGGAATATCAGTACATAAGATTTATCTTTTTTCAGTGTGCGTGTATTAAACAGTTGAATTCTTACTCTTGAAATTTGCCATCTAAAATGAAGCCTACGCTTTAAATTCTCTTCAATTAAAGGAAGAGGTAAGAAGTTCAAGTGAAAAAGAGAGCCTATAGAGATCATAGTCTAGAGAAAAACTAAAAAAGTAGTGTTACAGAAAGTTAATTGATAATAGTCTGGGAGCAAGATAAAATAGTTAACGCAGTAATACTATCGTGAATAGCGTCGCTAGGAGGTGCTCGAAGTTATATATATAAGTAAAGTTATGAGTAAGATGACCAGTATTCTAACATGATATTTGATTTTTGCCTTACGTATATAGTTTAGTGAGATGTCACGTAGAATCTCTATAGTATGAGTCAAGAATGCGAAAAATTACAAACTGTCTTTGTCAGCTGTAATTAAGCCTACGATATAAAGTGATTCAATCTACTAATAATGCTTAATAATTATATCTACCATCATTCTATATTCTATCTAAATTAATATTAATAATAACTTTAAACTCTTAAAATACTTTAAATCATTACTAATGTGTATATATATTATTTTTTTGGGTGCATCGCAGATATAATAATTTTTTTGGGGATAAATAATAAAGTGAAACCTTTTTTTCAGATAGAGTTTATATATTATAATATATTTCTTCAGGAAAGTAACTCAAAAACTGAATAAATAAACGTAAATTGATTATTTTCTTAAGGAGTATTGTTAAAAGTTGCTGTTATTGTTTTGTTACAATATATTATTCAAAATTCTTTAAAAATAATTTCAATGAATTTAACTTCAAATCAAGTCTTATTTTAAAGAGAATGATCGAGAATGTATTGCTATTCACATTTGTTCTGCTTTCCTTGTTTGTGTGCGGATGCATTGTTTATCCTCATATTATTTCAATATAGATTTAAATTGATCTATTTACCTTATTCCAAACTTTGATATAAATATGAAGTAAAGAAAACCTAGAACTGTCTAAAACTAAATCAAGGTAGTGACTCTCTTAGTCTAAGAAGGCATAGCTACTTAAGGACGATATCCATTGTCTTATATAAAATCCTTTAATCGTCCTTTATTAAGTTGGTATGTTGATCTATATATGCATCAAGTCTCTACTACAGTTCCTGACATTCTCTAAACATTTTTTGATCATGTGTAGATAGCCTGATTATTTTATTCCTACATGGACATCTATCCGATATTTACACACTCAAATTTATCACTTGTGTAATCGGATGATAGAATTGCTGTAAATTTTTAACTAGAATCTCATATTTAGACCTTTCCAGAATAGGTGCACTGTGAAGTAGATTTACATATAACACACAATTTAATTGTGCTATAATCTCATTTCCTAAGAGTAATAGAGTTGTCATCATTCTATAGAATTTAGATTATAATCCACAATGAGTTGAGTAAGTATATCAATGATTCTCAGATTTATAAGAGTATCTCGTGATCTCTACATTTCTATCATATAACCTCAAATATTTATACCTATTTTATTTTATCTCTATATAAAAATACGTTATCTACAATATGATCACAACAATAATCTATTCCATAATGTGTCCTCATAAATTTTTAATTGTACAAATAACTTAATTTGTAACATTATTATTTATGATCTGTGAGAGTGTGCGTATTACACTGACTCATATGAGAGCTAACTTACCTTATTTTATACATATAATCTTCATTCATTAAAGACTAAAAAAATCTTTATAATCTAAATATATATATCTACAGAACCCTCCCTTGTACTTATCTAATTATCTGCCAGAACTATCTACTAATCGTATGTAACCAATCCCTCCCGTCATTGCGGATGAAATATTACCATGGAGTATGTGAGCGAGCTTAAGTACTCTGTCGACTGTGGTAAGTTCAGCTCTATATGCTATCATTAACTATGCGGTAGGTTTAAAAATTTATATTGTTTAATAATTAGACGGCATAATTTCAATTGCCACTGTGAAATTTAGAATAACTCTACTAACTGGCGAGCCCAAAAATAGCACTAATTGGTGACTATCTAATCCATGCTACTAAATTTGAATCGGAGCGTCATCTATCTATTAAATCCTTAACCCCATCTAATGAGCCATAATATCTGCTAAGTCCTATATAAATTAAAAAAGGATGGTTACTAAATTTGTTCTGACTGTAGTGAAGCATCCCAATTAATCGTATAATATTAAATAATAATACTAATAATACATAATTTTTAATCCTAACTGTATAGAAACAAAAAAAAAGTGACTGCTTAGTGCTTTATATAAAAAAAACTACTAGTATGCTAGTATTAATAAAGCGTTTTCTAGTTTTGCATTTAGTGTCATAACGCCGTATAGAAAATTCTTAAATCCTGTGTTTTATAGTCACGAATTCGGAGCATAATCGTAAACGCAGATTACTGCCTAAATTTACTTTGTATTATCAAAACCAATTGTAATCAGTCGTGACTTTTGACAAAACACGCTTGATTTGATAACCTTTTTAATAACAAATAGAAATCAAAAAATAGGAGATAGCAGTTGTTCTATTTTCGTGCGTGTATACTCCTGTCGAAGGCCACATAGATATCGTTACGTCTCTACATCTATCTCTATCTTGTTCGGTAGTTGAAAATTACTAGAGAACTATGTTTGTACAGTCTAGAGAAAAGTATATAAAACACAAATATGGACAGCTTTAAACAACTGCAGACATCTTTATTGTTATGATAATTTTTTCAGTGTATTAAAAAAATCGTATATCATAGTTATAAAGCCTTTGTCACACATGTCTATAAATCCTGAGTTTATTATTTATTAAAGCGTAGTAATTTTTAAATTACCTTATAAATTATTATATATATACATATAAGTTATATAATAACTGACTATATATATTATATATATATTAATATTATAAGTTACATTAATTGTGATTAATATAATATATTTAATAATTCAAGAGTAATGTATAAACTAACAATATTATATACATTATGCAGTTAAAATGACAGCACTTTAAGTGATATTTATTATTGATGAGCTATTATTTAAAATGACTGTAATTAATAATATATTAAGATTTAAGTTATTAGTAACTAGCTATATTATAAAGTGTATATATAATTTGAATTAATCATATTAATTATAAGTGAATATTGTATGATATCAACATAGATAATTTAGATAGTACGAATCTAAAGTGCACGAAACTTTAAAGAGATTTAAATTCTTTTGAAGTCAAAAGCGATTTCCCATATTTTAAATTAATAATGAGTACTACTTAAACGTTAACTATCATAGTTAAACTACAATGATCAAATATAGCTGTATTTATAATATTTGTGCAAACTTCTAAATGAGCAATACCCCAAGGTATATACACAACACTTCATAAGACAATAGTAGTCTCGTCGTCTCATCCGTCTCTCCACGAGCGTGAATATGTAAAACATCTGAGCATAGATTCTATTCCCTCTCCTCAAGCGAGTCTTAAAGAGAGCTACTACTTACAACCATCAGACAATGAAAAAAAAAATTTCCGTCTATAGGCAACTATAGTCCAATGAGGAAGACTCAGAGAGAGAAATTTGGAGATAGTTCTTTCCTCCGCTCCCTCCCTACGTGATCAGTCTACATGCAGCAATCGTCCAACACGCCCTTCCCCGATCGGCTCGAGGTACCTCTCTACAGTTGACCGTGTGTGATATGCTAACTATCAATACATTTAAAAATAGTCTCATTATTATATCACTTATAGAAATACACTTTAAAATATAGTCACTTTTAGAGTTTATTAATTAACTAGATCATTTTAATACAAAATTTATATATAATAACTCTATATTACACTATTTATATAAAGCATATCACTTAGTAGAAACTTCTATATATATTTAATATCAGTCATTGTTTATTACGCTTTCCACATAAATACACTTTTATAAGTAGCTGTCATATATTTATATACTGCATTATAGTTATTAATCTATTAGTACGTTTATTACATTACCTCTTTGAGATTTAAATATATTACAATAATTGAATCATATACTATATTCTTGATCACTATAGTCATGCTCAAAAATAACATAAAAAAAATATTAACCAAATGTATTTATTTTTTATATTTAATTCTTTGCTCCAATTTATCATAACTGTTACAAGCGTGTATTCTTCACAAAAATGAGCATATGCGCGAATCGCAGTCAATCTTTATGATTGTTAGTCTTTTTAATGATATAGTAGATGTATGATCCAACATCCAAGAAACAAACCAGGTAAAGTCTCAATAGACCAAAAACTAGATTTTAATAAGAGATGAAAATCATTTTGATTTAATTGAAAGATAGAAGTGCGTAACATTTAATATATTTATATTATATATATATAATATTACTATATATATATATATATTAATTAATTAAATAATATATATTATATATATTATATTATATATATATATATATATATATATATTAATATATATATTTAATATATCATATATATATATATTAAATTAGATATATATATATATATATATTATATATATATTAATATATATATATATATAATAATATATATTATATATATATTATATTATATATTTTAAATGCATTCTTTATAAATAATGATTATTAGTCGGAAAAACGATAAGTTTTAGAGAGAAAATAATAAATAGGTTTAATTAAATTGTAAATATTTACTTTAAATAAAAACAAATATGCCTTTCAAATTAATAATCAATATATTATAAGCTTTGTCCATATCTAGAGAGAGAGATCAAGAGTCATGTCCTTAAACAGATAAGCTAAACATCATCTTATAATAACTATAAGTACTAAAATGAAGATAATATATACATTATATAACAAAAAATTCTAAGTAAGATTAATAAAAATAATCGCTAATGTCGATCTATGTCAAGACCATCAGACAGTGATCTCAGATGAATAACTTAATGTGGAAAACATGTAAGAAATATAAATAATGTTCAATATAAATGTCATATGGTATATAGCGCACAGAAATATAGAAAATTGAATTAAATATGTTTTGTTAAGATTTATCTCTAGAATAGTTTAGTTTGCTAGTGCTGAATACAAATATATCTTATAGTTGTGGATCTCTAAGAGCATCACACACACACAGAGTAGTGTACACACACAAGGATGGCACGAAAAAGTTTCATTATTCTTTCTAGTTTATCTTTCAATCTCTTGAATTATTTAATTCTACTTCTATACATATTAAATATCGCTAATAACAAATATCAATTCTTATATTATTTATCGAGCGTATATAAAATATAATTTATATTTTTGCAGTGTATTACAAGAAAAAATACTTCAACATATAGATACAAAAAAATTCAACAATTAAATAATAGAGTGATCATAGCCAAGGACTAGCTCTTGTATATTACCATAATTATTACTGACACTATATCAATATATTATATCAACAATCCCATATTAATTTATCAATTAATCCATGTATACTTTTATTCTATTCTTAGATTTATAGTATACATTCTTCCAATATTACATGAATCTAGCCAGCCACTCTAGATGACTTCGTCATATTAATCTCTTAGTCTACTAATGGATCTATTGTTAAGGAATTCTTATTTCTACATCGGATATCGTAAGAGCCAACCTGCTTAAGAAACAAAGATACTAATATTCATATACATTCTACAAGATAGAGAATTGTGTAGCCTTTATATTGCACCAAGTAATATTTCGCGCAGGGTAGTTAACGAAATAACTATCTCTACTATCTTATCTCATTGTAACTCATTCTTCGTCTCTGAGTAGTTGCAGTAGGAGACTTTACATATACACACACAAAACCATAGTGCACAACTTAAAAATAATTTTAGATTATAGTAATACAAAAGTTTGTTATAAAAGATTCGAAATTTACGGAATATTGTAATCTTGACAAAAATATATGTGTATAGCGTTGTATTGAAACACCTAAGCGCTCTCTAAGCTCTCACTATGGTTCAACTAAATCAACTTAGACACTCCTTATACTACTATCATGTCTACTTGACCATAATGAACAACACTGACTACTACTAGCCAAACTACCACTTAATAAGCTAGCGTGACTTACTACTTATCATTACACATTGATACGAAATACTACTTAACTACTCTAAGCTACATACATAAATAAGTGTAAAACTATCTCTTTGAAAACAATTTTATATTACTTAGGTTGACTATTATGTGTGCATCTATGTTTGTTCAAAAAAATTCTATTTAACATAGTACAGCGAACTGTAAGTAGCCTTTTAACAAATCAGAATAATCTATCTTATATATACTTTGTGTTGAGTTTCTATTCAGTGTCACAGATCCACATCATTCATAGCACATTATCATTACTACTATTAATATAATTCTAAGACTTTTCTATATAACAACACTTATGACAACCAAGCGTGCAACAAATAATATCACATTGAGTATTATTTTGCATAAAAAGCTTAGTCGAAGCGTGTGCGGAACAATAGATTACTTAGTGTTCGCGTAACATACTAATCTTATCAAAAAGGTCGTAATTTTGTTCTATATTCTGATCACAAAAATTAATATATATACGTTACCATCACTTGTCTAATATCAAACTACTAATATTATTGAGAATACTCTTTTAGAATTCCACAACTTAACAAATATATGTATCACTCACCACCCTTTATTGGCAAATAAATAATTTACTATAACAAAACATATTAATTTCAATTTATTCTATTTTATTCCTTTATATATATATATATATATATATAACAATTCTTGTAATATTAATTCTATCTATTAATCAAACATTGCATTCCCACTGATGACAGCTAATATATATATTATATAGGTTACCTATGCACTTAAAAATTATCTATTTTTATTATTTAACCTACTTGAAAACTTTTTAATGTAATAATAACATTGTACTATAATTTATTGTGTTTACTACATATTTTAGCCTCCTCATCTTAACCTAAGCTATACTAGACTATATATAAATTATATATATATTAATTTTAATATATATATATATATATATATACTATATATATAATATAATTAATATATATATATTAAATATAATATATATAATATTTCACATTATTTCATACTTTAAAACCGCCTATGTGTATTTAATATTAATATTTTAAATATATTCTATGTAGTGAGAATAATTATTACCTCAATCCTTGGTGAACCACTTCATGAATTCATACTGTATATTGTATAAAATAGTTATAATTATATGAGTAAGTGTTCCAATTTAATTTATATATATTATACTAGCAATCCCTTTATTGTAATACTGACTCATAAACGTATTGATATTAAATATTAATTATGTAACTATATATATATACTATATAACAAATAATATTAATAATCATATAAAACTGTATATATATACTATTATTATAGATATAATTAACTATGAGTACTTAAAAACAAATATCTTGCGATACTCTTCAAAGAAACTACCTACTGAGCATAACTACACTCTGTAATCATCAGGTGATATGAACAATTAAAAGAAAAACATTATACTGTGTTTATGATAATTTATATTTTACATAATACTCATAACTAAAAAAATAGCAATTCATTATGAGGCCCTATGAATGTATTTAATTCTTTTTCCTGAGACCAATGCGACTATTCTTATAGTGCTCAATAGATTACCTTCAAATTGACAAATATTATTATCTAATTCATTTTAACAGGCATTATTACTACCAAACCTTGTTATTAGGTAAAGTATAAGTAATCACCATAGTGAATTATAGTGAGCTGATATTTGCTAGAATACAATAAAAATGGGCACATGCATACGTTGTAGCTATAATTTATTCAATCCAATAAGTGGAAAACTAGGTGAATATTAGAATGATATTAATGAGAACTCTGAGTCCTATATATATATATATTATGCAAAGTATTATCCCACCAGCGTAAGTTATAACTGGGGCAAATTTAGGGGCTCGAGCGACGGGACACAGGGTAGAACGATTTGAAATTTAAAAGGTGAGACTAATACAACTTAATTACACCTTTCTAAAAATATACAGTGAGTAAAGAGAGTGTAGCTGAGAAAAATCTAAGGAGAGAAAACATCACCTAACGTCCCACAAGTTTAAAGTGACTCTAAATGAAGCAGTGTATTGATTAAGGTACCCAAGTAGTAGACACTCTGTCACAATATTAAGGAAGGTGGTGTCAACTAGAGTCCTACCCTATCAGTTAAGAGTCTCCCACGTGATTAAGGCCGATATGAGACTCCTGTTACCACGCCTATCTTTGCAAATATACCCTTCGGCGTTATCTTAGTATATAATTTATACTACTTATTATAAAACATTATGAATCCAGATCTCATATAATTACTATAACGAACTTTAATATAACCGCGACAATCAAGTATGTACATTTAAATTATGCATTTCTCATTTAAATTTAATCTATAATTATAAGTATCTAATCTAAATATATTCTTTATTAATATCCAAATTTACCTCTTTACTAAAATTCATTATTTCCCCATTTATTACAAATTTACTCATTTATAATAACTGAATATGTTTTGTAATTATTACTTTTTATATCTGCCATAGTGAATACGTAGCTAATTCACAGAGATTTCAACAATAATTTATTCTGTCAAACTACTTTTAATAAAATATATAAATGTAATAGTGCATAATATTACGTTTGTCTAAATTGATCTATTTTCAACGGTCTGCGTACTAGGAAAATACTAATATTAAGTTTATTTTTAAACATTGTTAATATATAGATATATTTATATAAATTTTAAATACATTTAAAAATACTAATAATTATAATTAATACTCGTAATATTACGTATTTATTTAATTTATAAATAAAAGTATCAAACAAATAATAAAAGTAAGCTATAGCTAAGTTGTTAAATACTATACGTAACACCATTAGTATATTGTTATTATTATATATTAATATTTAGCTTAAGCTAAATTTTTTATATTTATATCTCACTCTCGAATATACGAATGTGTGACGGTAGATAGTACAAAGCAGCCTTTCAAGCCTATGTGAATAACAACAACTAATACTTAGTTCCTCTTATTTTTATATTTTACTATATTGTTTATTTCAAATTTATATATTCAGTTTCCGTTTTCAATAAAAAATACAAGCTTAGATCAATTGTTTGTAAACAAATAAATATGAGTTGACCTGACTTGTAAGTTAGTATTTATAATTTGTGATAACCTTTTACAATTTTTTAAACAAAGTCAGCTTTTACTCTCCTATTCTTTACATCTGACAACCCTCAATCTGGCAACCATCAATCTGACAACCCTGAATCTTCAATAAATTTTAACACTACCTTGTCTTTAGTAAGCCTGTGATCCGGTTTTCAGTAAGTACAATTGTTTAATACGCAAGATTATGGATGCTCCCCAGCAGAACCAAAATTTAGACATCCTTTTTAACTTATTTAGGACTGCAGATATTTATGCATTAGATGGGGTTAGGAATTATAATAGATCGCTCCGACTTCCATTTAGTAGCATGGTGAATAACACCAATAGTGCTATTATTTGGGCTCGCCATAGAGTGTTCCAAATTTCACGTGGCATATTTGTTAAATTTCCGCATATATATATAACAAATCAAAATTATTACTTAAACCACCGCTAAAGTTAATCTTATAAGCATTACAGAGCTACTTCCTATCAGCACAAGATTTGCCACGCCATTATCCTTGGTAATTTCCATCACATGACGGGAGACTTGTCTTTTACATAGCTAATGATGCGATATTCACGCACGGATAGTATATAAACTCGTATAAATAGTCTTATTAACTGTACTAAACTGTATATAAACTGCTCAAACTGTTAATTAGTAAAGAATACAAAGGGATCAAGTATATGCGTCTCTACATCTTAGAATCAGGTCTCATTAATACATATATGCAAATATCTGCGTATTAATACACGGAGCACATAAAATTGCAGATTTGATAATTCTTAACGTTATCATGACTGATATTCTTAAAAGATGTGTTCATATAATTATTGTCTGAGAAAGAAATCTCGAGCTTCTTTACTATAATAAAATACACACAAAAAGTATTTCATTAGAGTAGTATAAATCTATAAATTAACTAGCATTAGCAAACATCTAATACTAAGAATTAGTCTTAGAAAATATAGGTTAGCGAAGTAACTGGCTAGAATCCCTCAAATCTTTTATAGGTTAGTCTAACAGCAAAATTTTTAAAAAATTATACATCTATAAATTCTTATATAAATAGAGTAGGATATAAAATGAAGTTATAAATAATGGGTGATAGTCTCTTTAGTGAGATAAAAAAAATATCCGACTATTCTCATGTGATCAATATGAGTATTTATAGTATAATTAAATCTCAGCTGAGAGTGATGGATAACACCATTTTCTACACTTAAAGCATAGGTTAATAGAAATTACCAAGATACCTATAAAGTAGAACCAATAGTCACTTTTTTTAACTTATAATATGAATGTTCACTTTACTTTATTTATTAATAGCCTTAACTCATTTACTATTTTGTTTATGAAATCTGATTTATAGATCCTATATTTTATAAAATCTATATGAAATAATTATGTAGAGATAACATTATATCAATTCAACACACAAATACAAGCACAGAGTCAGAACATATATATATAGATTTATGAAATATATAACATATCCACTAACATGAAACTTAGCAACTCTGATCCATTCAGGAGTTAAATCATTATAAGATTCATACTATATGCTCTAATTTATAGGTAATAAAACAAAGAAATTATGAATTATTCTACTGCAATATAAAAGAGGAATTTATTAGTGATAGAAAATGATAGCAAAATGTATGAAAACTCAGTAGATTCAAACAAATATTTTTATTTTTCTTTATGATTTTTAATACAATCATATTGATGTTAATTTTTGCATCTAAAGTTGCCTTTAATATAGTATTTCTGATTCTATTGTAAATTTGTTTAGAAGTATTATTGTATAGATATGTAATTATGTTTTAAACCCAATATTGAGGCTCTCGCTCTCCTTAGCTCCTTGCTCACGCTCCATGACCGTCTTCTACACGCTATCGCTTTTTAGAGACTCCAGAGACTCGTGCTCGCAGACCGACTTGCTCCAGGTACCCTGCCCGTCTTATTTTGTTAAGTTATAAATTATGTGTCACTGGTCAATAAAATAGCATCACTGACGCTAATAGCCTATATATGGAAGCAAACTAGAGTTGAGAATTCATAGTAGTCATATACATATTCATATCAATTTTAATGTCAGCGAACATACAAAACTTAATGAATATTATATATAAATCTAAGTCATAGATATGATATATAAGTATTTGACCTATAACAGACGATAAGTCAAAAATTTGTACTAACATCTGCTAATTATCATTATTAGATAACATTATATTTATATACATATTTAGTGAGAAAATATATGTATACAAATTTTTTTTTTAATCTAAACACCTCTACTTGAATGAATAATTAAAAATTATAGAAAAGAAAGAAATAATAGATATCCTAATAATAAATAGAAATAATAAGTTATTATAAGAAAATTTATACAAAAATATAATAAAAATATGAAGTGGAGAGCCATAAAAAAGTCAATCACAACGTCGCAGAATAATAAAATAATTATAATAAAGTCGCGACGATATTTATGAGATAATATTTAGCATAAATTGGCATTCTTATAAAGATGATGCAAAGATAAATTCAATCTAATAGCTATATTAACTCAAAATCTAGATTCTCAAATATCTATCTAGTTGCTTCTAAATTTTAAGATCATCCATTTCGTCACATACAGTCTATACTAACTCTACTACAGCATGCCAAGTCATCTACTTTGTATATACCCGTTCTCTAAGAAAGGAGGCATAACAATAAACAACACTTAAGTGATCATCTCATCAACAAAGTTCAACCGTAGTGAAGTGTCAACAACATTCTACTTTACAATACCTTTCACACCACTCTCTTATAATAAAAATTATTATGACTATACTGAGCATGTGAACCAATTTTAAATCTATCTCAGGATATAGTTCTTTTTTGTATTGGAAAAAATATTCATGTAGAGTTGATGTTATGTTGCTAGAAATCATATTAATTTAATTTTTTAATTCACCATCTTTTTAATCATTGATAATTCTCTCCGAAATAATAATCAGAAATAGTGAGTGTCCCCTAAATATTTAATTTTGATCTATCGAAAAATCGATTTATGATATCAGAAATCTATTTAAAATATCTTCTTACTCAAAGGAACAAATAGAACTGAGAGTCATTTGTATTGAAATGATGTAACTATGTATAGACTAGTATTCAGTCTCATTTCGTGCGTGTGCACGCAGCGTGCGTGACCTGAAGAAAGGCAAAATGCAATTATCACAAAGTGGCCTAGAAAAAACTGTATAAGGGCAATAGCATTGATGATGTGTGATGTAAAGTCATGAATCAAATAGATGAATGATAGTCGTAAACGGCAACATCTGCATTGTCCAACATTCCAAATATGTTCGAAAACAACATAAGGGAATCAGAGTGTCCTAGTGTCGGCGCTCGTTTGGCCGTTCCTAAAGTTACATATGTTTCATGCGTAAACACCTGATTCAAAAAACCTCTCTATCTCACAAACAAAGAAAAGATACGCGAAGTAATGTGCTCATTCCAGCAACATCAAACATATGGCGTGTTTGGAAAAGTTATGCTAAGAGGGTACTATACATATGAAAATAAAGTGGTCGTAATACGTGCGGAAGCCACTCACGCCCCATTGCTGCTCTAAATCATGGAGATTATTATATAGATCACATAAAAAGTTCTTAACCTTGAAATCGGATTTACCGAGATGACTCATCAAAAATTGCTCAGCATGACAGTCTATCTTACGGCTCCCTCTTATTCAGTATGCGTTAATACACCATCCTTCTCGAAAAACACGTCATGGAATTGGTCAGCTACACAAGAAGACTGAGACAAACACAATTGCATTACCGGTCTCAATAATCTGAAGAGAAGATCACGACTATGACGAGTACAACAAATGACACATCTCAATATGCGGTAGACCTACTATGTCAAATTTCTCACTATATAATAATATACTTCTGCCTCAACTCGCCTCAGGACATTATAGCATCGCCTAGACCTTGTACTTTTTATTTCCCTGCTTGATCTAATGAGATTAAAATCTTCTCCTTTGAACTCATTTCGATGTATACATCTACCCATCATCTTACTTCACTAGTTCTGGTGAGTGAGATAAACCACTATCGCATAATGTATTACGTGTCACGAACAACACAATTGTTAAAATCTCTAACACTTATTTATTATTGATGTGACTGTGAATACAGGTGCTTGACACTTCAAAACAAGAAAGTCAAGAAAATACATAATAAAAGGAGAAATATTTATTTAATTATCCTGTCATAAACTTTGTTACATGAAATATATGCAATTCATAATAATCTACTCTTACGTGAGGCACATATTCCATAAACTTTTAAATAGATATTCGTTTCTTGCTTAACATACGCTATTCAACTATATTCATCTACCAATAAAGAAAAATCCTGCACTCTCTAGATTAATATCTCAATTAAGAGCTAAATTATATAAGAATCGTTGGATAAAATACATTAAATTATAAGAACATCTCGCCATAAAGAGAATCCGTTCTTACACATTTCTACTCATCTTAATATTCTATCACAATAACTTACTTACCTCTATCTGATTCCTTCTCTTCTACTAGTCTCCCTCTACTGTCACTAGCATACTTATCATCTACTTCTTATCTCTCTCTTCTAACCATCACACAACTCTCGTGCATACTCTATATCTCACTCTTCACTATCTTCTCACTACATTACGTCTCTCTCTCTCTCTCTCTCTCACTATACCATTCAACTATCATACAATAATCACTCACCCCCTCTTCTCTCTCTCTCTTCTCTCTCTCCTCTCTCTCTCGTCTCATACTCATACCCTCACTCTCACTCCCACTCCTCACTCGTCAAAACTACAATCTTACATACTCCTATACATCTCTAACTCTCTAAAATATCCACAAATCCCTGAGTGATATACACGTATTTCCTGATTACTGATATTGTATCAAACTATTATACTTATAGCTGAAACAATAATCTTGACAAAAAGTAATATATATTTAACTCATAAACATTCATAATTGATTTATTCAGCCATCAGATAAATCCCTTATATATCCTCAATCAATAACCTCCCATATTTAGGGGGGGAATAAAAACTTATAAACAATATCATATTTTAGATAAATCATTTCTATACGTTTCATCATAATACTAATTGTTATTCCATTTCAAAAATACGTCCATCAAAGATACTTATTCGAATCATTTTTTAAAAACTCGAATAAATTTTTATATATATATATAATATACATAGCTCTGCTAGAACCAGCACTGGAACATGCGATGTCAAATAAGAAATAATAGCAGTACACGAAACTTCTTAATGATGAAGCAGTCCCATCCGAGAACTCCAGCGGACGTGAGAATCCCTTAATTACTCTATATATAGAGACATGATCGATTATACACCACAATACTATAAATTCTGGTTGAGAAGCAGACTGGAAGCCTCAAGTGGCTCATCTATGCCTCTAGTAGACGCGATAATAACAAATTGTTCGACCTAATGAGTGATGAAGAGCAGTCCCTGGACTCTTCAAGTGTCAGATGTATAATATCTCTGGTATCAGAGTAATGAGTGCCTCCTACGTCATTAAGACGTACTTTATCTGCAACACGTCCTGACGTTACCTCAGCTTTTCATTTTTGATAAATTTTGTTGATTAAATCTAAAGTTTTAATTTTATTTTTAATTTATATAATGTAACAGTACTATATATATATATATAATATAATAGTATATATATATTATTATGTTTGTCAATAATAATCTATAAATATCTTCAATTTAACATATAATGTTGTTGGAGGAGATCAGTTGTATAGGATTTAGTATAATCATTTTTATAATTTAAACATACGAAATCACGTCGTTCTATGCGTTATGAATTTATATTTTATAGCTTTTAGTATATATGTTTAAAACGCAAGTTATTATTTACTCATTATAATAACATGAAAAGCAAAAAATATATTTAGTATAAAACAAAATGTTATATAAGTTAAATAAAAACGAAAAAAAATAAATAATTAATAAATATTTGAATAAATTAAATAAATATATAATAATAATCAAATATTTTAGAATACTCAAGTATATCACTATAAACAATGAAATAATGTAATTCGGAAAATAGCTAGAGATCGATACATATAAAAATAACTACACATATCTTATAAGTTAAATATCGCATTTCGTTTTTACATTACGACGTAAAAACGATATCATTGTTAAACTAAATTTTATCGTATAATAATAATAGTATTTCTTTACTTAAATTGTTATTTATTAATAATCTTAATTTGTAATTTTAACGACTGCTCTTTTAAATACTATAGTATTTATATAAATAATTAGTATTATTAATATATAATTATGTTTTTAATCTTAATTATAATAGTTTGTATTAATATTTAATTAATAATTTAATGCATAAATCAACTTCGGACTCATTTTATGACTATTTAAGTTTATCGCCGTCTTACCTTATTCTTTATTGGCTTATAGCATTATTGCCATTAGTTATCATTATTGTACCGAGAATCGACTTCATTACATAAAAAACCTGTATAGATATATAGAGATCTTTTATCCTATCATGTGCAGAAATTGTTATTAAGTGTATATCCGTATATTTAGATGTATCATACGAACGGTCATCTTTAACTACACGTCGTAATTTATTCATTATTTTTTCCACATATGTAATTAGTAATAGAAACATTGCCATAATTATCAAATTAAGCCAATTAGCTTAATCTTAGCGAGTAGTACACAAGTCTACTCTTAGTGTCTTTCTATACATTCTATGTAGTAGAAAGAGATAGTTTTAAAAAAGGTAAGCGACTTATGAGTTTAATGGTTTGATTTAGACCCCAAGCTTGACAGATCGACTGAGTTAAACAACACCGACCGCGCAACTCAGTCTTCTAAGCCGCAAGAGTAATATACTATACCATGCTATCTTAGCTTGGGATTCTGCAAGTAAACCGTATTACGTCATTGAAGAACTACTAACTGAATACCAAAGAAGAGACATTAGTAAAACTACAGACTCTAGCTTTATGAAGTCGCATGTACATACAAACGAATATCTGAAATAAGGACCTTGCTCAAGTACACTATCATCATTCTTGCCCTATGATTGTTCAAGAGACTATGTACCTCGAGTGAACAACCACTGTCTCGTGAACTCCTGTCGTGAAAGTTTCATTCCCAGTACAGCTTACCCTCCTCACTTTTATTATGCAGCATATGGCTTCATCTCCAATGACATAGGAGCCATGCGCATCATTATAAAGTCTAAAAACCTTATGTGATATTGTTCCCAGCCAGGCCAATGACCATGTAGCATCTAAGGAATGAGGATTAGTCCATCTGTCACTATAAATCGTAAACTCGCTATGGATACGCTTACTTGACTGTATTTGGTCTACATTTACGAACATAGCCTCACAAGCAGGACATACAAACGTGATCGCATACTTACCGCGCAGAGAACCACAACAAGAAAAAGAGTCTCTGCAGCATTATAACCGCATACTAGACGTCGACAGTCTGACATCTCCTTAACTTCTATCTCGCGCAACGTAAATTATTCTCAGTTTAAAGATGAGCAGCCACAGTGTCTCCTTCTTCTCCCTACATGAGCCACATATCTCTTTAATTCATAACCATATCAAATCTCTGAACACCTGACTAGCTCTCCGATACAGTGTGTTGTGATTATCAGGCGCCGTTAAATTTACATGCCAGTTGATATTACACCAGTGGTCATATCGTTGCGGATCTTCGAGTCTATAGCGTGAAATCTATAAATCTCTCCCTAACTACTTCATCTCCTCCGCTACTTCTCTCCTCCTCAGCTCTGCTACTCTACTACATCATTCTCTTCTACGTCTCTCAACTCCTCTCTCTCTGCATACGCTATCTCGCTACTCGCTTCTAAGCGACATTCACTTGCCCTCTGCTAACCCGACTATGAGCTCATGATGAACTTCCATTTGTTCCTCAGCTCTGCATGCGCTATTCATCTAAGGACATCTCATACTCTCCAAAAACCAAGCTATGGTGATTACATCACAGAGAGCAATTGGTGCACACCTCGTACATCGCTTTAACATCCAGTTAGCCAGGCATTCGTTGAGAATCAAAGCCTGTAAGAAGTATATAACTCTCTGCCTGCATCTTCACGTATTATAAACTGCTTTATTTGTGTCTAATCATATGTAGCGGAGAGACATCTACACAATAACGATCTCAGGCTCTGTGACTCCCAGAGAGAAAGTAACCAATGATCTCATGAAGATATCTCTACATATCTAGCTGTCATCCTGGCTACAAGTAATTAGTGCATGCACAATTCAATCGTCTAAATCTAATATGAGCTAGATTCACATAGTTATATACTACACTCATGTGCGACACATCTATCGTTTACCACTATCACGGATTTATCTATATCCATTCCTATCTCTTTCTATTCTTTGCGCCTTATAAAACTTCCTGAGCTTTCCTACACAAAGTGTCCATCACTCAGAAAAATTTACTAACTCATATCAAGCTTTATACTCAGTATTTATCGTTTCTCACTTCTTAGGGGTGAGTGTAGAGGTTCCCTCTTCGAGATTGTGATATGTGAAGACATTCTTCGAACCATATCGCTCCGTCTCCGAGAGAGGCTCCTCTTCCTCTTCTAATCATGTATATGTCTACACTTATCTCTATTCTGAAGCGCATAATGTTAGCATCTGAGCTGATTCAGATGATTGACTTGTTCATACAAGTAGAAACTCGAGCTCTCTTATCACTTCACTGACATATACGAGAGACTCTACAAACTGATTTAAATAATCTCGTTGGGTATTATAAATAAGTTTCTATAGATTACTGATAATCATCATTTTTATATCTATTACAAAGATATAACTAAACTCACATATCACAACGAAGTACAGGCTCTCTGTGCTGCTTTCTATATACAAAATATCTGCTTTCACAAGGAGGTTAGAGACATCTTGTTATAGACTCAAAAATAAAATATGTTTCTAGATATCGAATCTGAAAATTTTGTTATCACTTTTTGTAAACTACACATATATAAAACCTAGCCGAGTGGTCTCTATCTAATAGTAATATATCTGGATCTTTTAAGAACGAGAACTACATGTGAGCTATATATAGATACGCGAGTCTTTCGAGCATCAATATACGTATGTTAATCTAACAGGGGTGTGAAACTTTTCTACTTAACACACATGTAAATTTGAGTACTATAAGAGTCGGAGAGATACTCCTACGGCAGATACTCATCTACTATATACCAATCAGATGAGCCACGGTAATAATCATTTGTTTATTAGATAATATGGTGTGTTGAGTATAATAATATTATGAGTTATCTTCTATGGAAGTAACACCTCTCCGACGAGGGAATCGCTACAATAAGCTCCTTACCCCTCAGCATATAATAACAACTATATATCACACGCGCTACCTCTCTGTCCTATCGGAATGTCCGTAGCATATATCTCCTTGGTATTTATTATGCATTATTATCGATGTGAGTATTTAATTCTATTAATATACATTATTCCTTACTAAAAATATTTATTACTCTCAGAGATCTCTAAAAATGATATCCTATTCGCTGTTAAGCTATTTATTGTTCTGTGTTTTAGACTGGTGATTTTTTTTTTTTTCAATCGACCCTAAAACTCTATTTTAGTATAATATAGGCATTACCTGTGAAAATTATTTTTTTATCCTAAGCTCCCGTTCCGTATGTTGTATGGCGTGAGTAACTTTTTGCCTTATTCATATTATATATTCTATTAATATAATATAATATATTATTATATTATATTATTTTATATTTATTATTATAAGTTATTATAAACTACATATAACTATATACATATATATATAATATACTACGTATTATATAATACTTAACTTAACTAGTACTAACTATACTACTTATATACTAACTTACTAATTAACTAATACTTAATACTACTTACATGAACTTATCGAACAATATGAGAAGCCAAATATAAAATATATATTAAATATAATTACAATTTCAAGTGAGTGTTAATTCTAACTACCGATCTGATAATAACTCACTAACATAAAATATACTAATCAATTATCTGACTTTTGTATTTATACTTTTGAATATAATTACTATATATCTTTTCTACTTATGGAATATCTTACTATATTACCAGTATGTATAAAATATCTTTAGTATTATTATTAATGTAATTATTATAATGAACTAGAAAAATGGTAAATCTCCATCCTGAGCTGAAGCAGGTCTCATTTTCATTCACCCAAAATAATGATAGTCCTAAGATGATGATCCCAATTACAGAAGTGGGCATAATAAAGCCAATTTCTTTTGTGTTCTGAAATAGTTACACAATATTTCTTACTAGGAAGATATTGTCTCACATAACGCCAACAGTGAGGAGTGAAGTACAAGCGCGACGACTAAAATACGCGTAGAAAGACTAGAGAGATGTGTAGTGTAGTGTGAGAGCGTACAAGACCTTTAGAAAGCTATCGACAAATCAACTGCAGTAGTAAAGTGAGCGCAGAAACTGTGAACTTCAAAGTTTCTCAGCACTAGAGTTCAAACAAGACTCCCGGAGAACTATCATATACGTGCACCAAAAAAGTATCCCACAGCGCGTCAAATAGCAGAAGAGTAAACGATAGAACAAAATAAATTATCTGCAATAACAAAATAACTTACTGACATTATAAAATTTTGTTTAGATACTAGTACTAAATAGGAAGTGTTGCAAAGAAAACTTATATGATAGTATTTAAGTAATAGAGATCGAGTATCTGGTAGACTCTGGCTATCGGTTTGATATAGGAGGCTAGAGACTGTGAATAATTATCAGAAATAGTTACTAACCCTAGTCTAAATGATGAGGTTTCTAAATATAATGTCATAGTTTTCAGATAAAACAGATCCGTATCGAATATTAATTGTCATCTATCTATCTAAAGAACGATGAGCTCATTATTATATATGGATATATTAATATTTATATTTGAGATCCTGTATAATCGTATGGTTTTGTTAGTTGTATCTTCAAAAATTATTATTATATATTAACGTTATATATATATATATATGATTATAACATTAATTTATAGTATACGTACATATTTATATTATAATATAGTATATCACAAAGACTGATTGTTGTAATACGCTCTATAGATCCTCGAACGTCATTGTGGACTGAGCTATTCTTCTCGAAAGTGACTTTTCCTTAGATCCTAACTATAACACCACAATTCGTTCTTATGTAAATATTACTTATAGTGTATTATGAGAAAAAGTAGTCTATTACTTATTATAACTTATACGAGTCTCTTATATATAAATACATATGCTTGCGTATACCAGTATTAATATAATACGCATATAATCTGGATAAATGTTTATATCATAATATAGTCTTCTGTCTGTTTTTTTATATATATATGCCTAATAGACACCTGATGTTTGCTGTAAGCTGATGCATAGCCGCTCCTGGAATTTAAGTGATCAAGTAACTTTTTTTCGTAAGTCTGGTTGTTGGTAACAAGGAACTTACTACAGTGATCCCGTGGAATGTTGCAGTGAATTTTACTGTGCTTCAACGTAACAATTTAAATTAACCTACTTGAATTTGTGAAAATATCGATTATGAATTTTAAATTATATGATATATCGATTGTATTTTCATTGATCTCACAAATTATGACATTTTTAGCTAGGTTGTAAATATTTTAGGTAGGGTTGAATTATTAACTAATTTATATATTTATTGGAACTAGGTTGTTTTTTTCTTTTATGAATATTATAAACAGATTAAAGGTTAATCTTCACATTTGAATCAATAAACATCGCTAGGAATGAAAAACACAACAAATATACATATTTATCTCAGTTATCGCTGCTCTCCAAGCTTTCTTCTTCTTTTTTCATTTTCATTTTCTCCTTCCTCTTTCCATACTTTGATTCTAGCATTATTCAAATCTTTCCTATCTTACTGATCGTGATTAGGAGACTTCTTTTCCTGTTCAATCGTGGATGTCCCACATAATTGTCTCATCCGCTTAATTATTTTTTATTCATTAAACGATTATTACCAATTGCCATCTAACCCTTTCCATGAATCTAAAAAACTAATTCTTTATTCATTTCAAATCTGCTCATCATTTGCCAATCTAGATTTTTGATTCCAGTCTCGCTGACTGCGAAAGAATTCCTTGCGGGTAGTCTCAACCCTATGAAAGTTCAACTCTTTTAAAAACAAACAACTGTAATCGTCCATCTCAAAGACATCTTTGAACTTTTTTACCTCTTTTGATGGTTGTCTTTACTTTCTGTTAAACAAACAAATTTCCTTAAGATTTCTTTATAAAAAAATGTCTTAAAATTTAAGTCCATCTTTCATTGTTGGAGTAATGCTCTCAATCTGAGGATGCATGCTGTGGTTGAGTTCATGATTTCACCCATCTTATGAATATATCTTGAGTCAAAGTCAGAAAAGCTCTTGAAATTTTCTTTATCCAATTGCACTATGATCCTCTAATCTATACGACTTGACGTGGTGCTTCTTTATTTTATAGATGCTGCCAGCGGCATATTTTAGAGAAGAAAATGACCACCTTGCATAGACACCAATTTTACATGCCCATCGTTGACCACAAAATGGATGTAGTGTCTGCACATGAAATTTTGTGTGAATATTTGGAATTCCAGGCTTGTTCGTTGTGGTGCTTTCATTCTGTCCAATTTCTCTTTCTGTGGAAATCTCTTCCATCATTCTTTGTTTCCTGCCAAATTAATATTCCCTCACTTTTAAAGTTTTGCGTTCTGTGATCACGTAGCGAAATCTGCATTATGTTGGTTAGCAGGGATTTAATCTTTGTTAGTGATTGAATGTGCTAATATCGAGATATTATTATTACTATCTCGATTAGGTCTCTGCAGTGAACGGGGTGATAGTTGAAAAATATAAAGAAAAAGTTAGAAATAGAGGAACCAAAAATATAAGTAATAAATTGCACTTTCAATACAGTATCTTTATAATGAAATCCGATGAGTTAGAGCAAGCGGCTCGATGCAACTTCTCCCAGAGCTTTTAAGGAGGTCGTTTCTGAGGTGACGCACTTCATCCACCAACAAAAGATGAAAAATTCAGAGACCTAAGCCCCAGCTCAACACATTCAAGTTACTGAGTTTAATCTCCCAAAATGATTCTTAAATATCCACAGCTATAGATGGCTCCAGCTCCTGTTTATCCCAATTTTATAGAAGTATCAAATCCAACTGCTGCTCATCCAAATTATATGGGAGTATCTAATTCAACTTATGAGAGAGAGTTAAACAGAGATAATTCAGTTTCTCCACTTACATAGTCTCCTCATTTCAATAAAGAAAGTGAATCACCAATTGCTTTATCAGAACCAGCTCCAGCTTAACCCAAAAGTACAGAAAATATGAGAATCTTAAGCAACAATATAAGGGATTTATATTCATCAAAAGTACAGACAAAGTAATATTCTTATCGTAAATGACAAAGTACAATGTCTGCTCTTTAGAGTGGATTGTTTTAGAACCACATACAAAACAAATTATTGAATGTATCATTATGCCTACAGCTAAAACCAAACCTCCACAAAATAGTTTTTGTAACCGATAGAAATTCAGATCTACCTAACTCAAGAAATGCGTTATTTGTAGGAAGTATATTAACTAATCATAAGATAGAACTACATTTTAGTTGATCTAACCCAAACTCTTTGATCTCATGGAGATGCGCTCTAATCTCTGAAATAAACATCTTTTCAAGAGTGCCATTATCTTAAAAGAGGTGCAGCATCTATTTTGTGAAACAGCGAATCGATTATACAAGATTATTCGAGAAAAAGATTCTTTAAAATGTCGTGCCACCTCCAAATTTTCATTAATGTTAGGCAAGTGCTCAATGTCTTTTAGGGCATTACCAGACAGCAAAGATTTTAAGTACTGCAATTTAGCAGCATCCGAAACATCTTTTCTAGTTCCATATATATTATGGAACGAGAGCTAGAATGAGCGAAAGAGTGTGTCACACTCTCCTTTAAATTCTTGATACTTAATAGCAGGAATCTTTATTTCCTGCTTCCGACTATCAAAACTCTTGAAAAGACTTTGCATTTCAGAGCGCGTTACCACCCCCTCGAGAATCTATCAATGAAGGCGCAGAAGGGGAATATTTTTCACAATGTGGCTTCTTATGCAACAAAAACTTTTCATTTCACATATGGTAATGACAAGATGAGGGATGTATTTCGAGTCTGTCCGGCCGAAGTCCACGTTCCATTTTGTTTATTTTTCTCTTCTTCAGAGAGGTAGACTATATTTCCTCCCCCCAAATGCCCTTGCAAACTTTCCTCCAACTCTGACATCTGACTTGCAGAGGCTATGTCAAAACGAGGCATGATTAAATAAATATAAATATGAAGAACGCAAACTAATGTCAAAAACGCTAAACGATAAATGCCCAAAAATTTTATTATATATATATATATATATATATATATATATATATATTATATATATATATATTCAATATATATATATAAAAAAATATAAAATATAACAAATATTTATATATATATTATAATATATGCAAACTTTACGCACAAGTTATAAACAACAATCTTCCTAACCCCATATATGCGCAAGTTGGAACAACAAACATTCGCCCCCCCCCCCCCAAAAAAAAACAAAAAAAAAACAAGAAATACATGAAATGCAACTCTTAATTTCATTAAATTACATGTTTTTTTTCTAAGGAGAATTGTTTTAATATACCAATTTAAAACTTTTTCTTTGAATCCTTCAAAATGGATGTAGAAAAAAATTAAATATGATATTGATGTAAAGTGAATAAATTTGGAAAGGAAAATTTTAATATATATTTTTTTATTTTATTAATTTTTTTTATTATTAATTTTTTTTATTTATTTGTTTTAAATTTATTTAATTTTTATTTTATTTTTATTTTTGTTTATTTTTATTTTTAATTTTTTTTTATTCATTTTTTATTATTTTTTATTTTATTTATTATTTTTATATTTATTATATTTATATTTATTTTATGTTATTTTAGATAATTTTTAATTTTTATATTTTTATATTTTTTTATATATTTTATATTTTTTTATTTATTTTTTTATTTTTATATTTATTTTATTAATTTTTTTATATTTATTTATTTATTCTTTTTATTTATTTTTTTTTTTATTATTTTTATTTTTTTATTTATTTTTTTTTATTTTTTTTTTTTTTTTTTTTTTTTTTTTTTTTTTTTTTTTTTTTTTTTTTTTTTTTTTTTTTTTTTTTTTTATTTATTTATTTTATTTTATTTTATTTTTATTTATTTATTTTTATTTATTTATATTTATTTTTGATTAGTTTATTTTTATTTTATTATTTTTATTTATTATTTATTTTTATTATTTGTTATTTATTTATTTATTTTTATTTTATTTCTTATTTTTATTTATTTCTCAATTTCTTTATTTAATTATTTCTTCAATATCTTTCCATTAACTCTAGGTATTAGTAATGGATTTATTTTTTTTAATTATTTATTTATTTATTTTATTTTTTTTATTTTATTTATTTATTTTTATTTATTATTTTATTTTATGTATTTTATGATTAATTTCGTCTTTAAACAATTGTAAGAGGTATTAAAAAAAAAACAATGACTGTTCGAGAAGTTATTTATATAAATTCTTTTTAAATTATTTTATGACAACTCTTTTAGTAAAGTGTGACTAACTTTAACGCAAAAAGATTTTTTCAATTCAAAAAAGTTTACGTCAAGATAACTCAGTTTTTCACCAGTCTTGCAGTGCAGAAAACTGATTCAGTAATATTATCT
>JABUQX010077833.1:0-12103 GCA_015478945.1 Trachelipus rathkii
ACCCTTAATATTTACCGTTGGCGAATTTTTCCGACTCCAACTCCACTCGAACAAAATTTTTAAAATTACCGACTCCATCTTCTTGAAAATTGCCGTCTTGACTCTAACTCCTCCACTGAAAATATTTAGACTCCATCAACTCCATCCTATCTGAAGAGTGAAATTTCATGATAACTCATATTATATTACACATTACCTTTTCATAAAAGTGTTAATAAAAGTAATGAAAACATTTTTGAATACAAGAAAGTAATTAAATACAGACACATCTCACGTGGGTACTCACCGAGATCCATCTTTTTTTTTTATTAATGATACAAAATTCATCCTAACAAAATCTTATCTCAAAAGGTAGGGGAATAATAAATAAAAAAACAATATACAAAAAAACAAACAAAATAAGCCAATGGCATGGTACACCAACTCAGCGTTAACCTAAAGCAATTTCCTCAATGTTTCTCAGCTCGTGGACTTAACAGAACAGTTTTTGTGCAATCTGTGGAAAAAAAATTGAACTAAGGTGAGTTCCAAAAAACAATATTGGGTTGTGGAGAAAGGAGTGATATTAGCTTCCATACGTGACTTATCTGAGTCCTTCTTCAATCACACCTTTTCATGTTGAAAGGTTATCATTGGCCCTCTTTATTAATAGGGGCGATCGTATTCAATGCGCTATTTAAATCTATTTCATTTCGCCGATACAAATATAATTACATACCTTAATCATATGATAAAATCATTATATATTTTTTATATCTTTTTTTACTAAAAGTTACACCTCACGCATACCTTGCAAGGAGAGTCACTTCTATATGTAATTCAGGAATTCCGAACTATGACTCACACACCTTGCCATAATACCTTATTTATATAATATTATATGCATAATATTTAATAATTATAATTTATATATATTTATATATACATATATTAAATATTATATAATATTATATTATATAATATATATATATATAATTATATAGTTTTTTTTTGTTTTTGTCTCTTGTCTGCCGACGTTTAGCACTTAGCCCCCCCTTTTCTGCGAGCGGTTATGAGGCTGGCATATGGCTTAGATATGAGAAGAGAGATGAGAGAGAGAAGAGAGAGAGAGGAGAGGGTGAGGAAGAAGGAGAGAGAGGAGAGGAGAAAACGACGGACAGAGAGAGATGAGGGTCAATACAGAGTCAACGCCGTCAGGAAAGGGTCAATAAATCAGAAGTATGGAGTTTATAGTATCTTCCTCAACTCTATCTAAAAGGCAGGTGAAACCCGGTATACACCCAAACTTTCCGATAACAGTTTTCTATTCAGGCGAAAGCATTTATATAATGGAGTATCTGACGTATTTATTCAAGGCGAAGAGACCTTTTATTATAATGGTATCTGACAAGAATAAAATTCACGCAATCTTACAATTCCCAGTCTTAGAGGCCATTTTAGACATCATGGAATAAATAATCCCAGACATAATCTATAGTGTTCATAGAGGATGATTATATGATGTATTAAAGGTTGAACAAAATACGAGCAATACAAGGGATAAGGCAAGGATTGGATGAGATTTTTAGAGAGGAAACTAAAGAGTATTGAAAATATATATATAAAAATTCACAGATTAAATGGGCTATACTAACTAGGCCATAAGATGAATCGGAAGCTGTGACGAGAGAACTTATTTATACAAACGATGGAGCACATTTGAAGATTGAGGATGAAAGTTGATTATTGTGCTTTCGAATGTACGGTTGTATACTAATGATTCTTCCCTATTATAGAAATTCAACCATGCAATGCTTTAATTCTCATACACCATTTTACATTACATTAAGTAAAAAGATTAAGATCATCTTTTTTTTTTTTTTTTTTATTTTTTTTATTTTTTTTGGTGTCTAAGAAACATTCTCATATACTTCATAAGAGATTTCTGTATTTTAAGATTTATTTAACTTCTTTTAGTTTAAAATTACAAATATATAGTATATATTACTATAATATTATATACTATATATATTATATATTTATATAATTTAATTATATATATTATATACTAATATATTACTATATATAATAATTATATATATTATATATGTATATATTATATATTATTATATATATATAATATATATAATATTAATATTATTATTATATATTTATTAATTATATATTATAATTATATATAATAGATGTAATATATATTATATATACTATATTATAAATAATAAAATATGATATAATTATATACATATTTAATATATAACTATATATATATATAATATATATATATATAATTATATATATTATTATAATATTATCTATCTCATACAATTATAGTTTTGTTATTTTTGATGATAATGCCTTAGAATATTTTTTCGAAACAATAAGCAAAAAATATTATAAACAAACTTGATTTAAACATCACAGAACAAAATAAAGACAGATGCCAGCTTTCGTGTCCATACCCTGAAGATAGTGATCCGAGATTGGACACGAAGTCGAATCTGTGTTCTTTTGTTAAGTTTATTAATTGAGTTATCATTTAAGTAATATTTTCTTCTTTTAAAAATAAAATAAACTTAATGTTTTCAATATATTAAAAATTATCTAATTATATATTTATATATTATATTATTATAATATATATATATATATTAATATATATTATATTATATATTATATATATATACGACTTAAATATATTATATATTATATATAATAAATATACATTAATATATATAATATTATTATATTATATGTAATATAATATTAATTTATTTAATTCTGTTTTAATTATCAATAATATTTATATATTAAGGTAAAATAAATATGAATATACAATATATTTAAAAAATATTTATCTCTCTTTTAGTTAATATGATACGTTATATTATGTTAAACACATACTCATGTCACATACAAAATTTCTGATTATAATATATATATGCTATTATTATTTATAATTATATATTTATTATATATATATAATATCTATATATATGTTATATAGATATTATAATTATATTATAATATTATATAATATTATATAGATTTATTAATTGATATTTTTAATTACATAATACAATTTTTATATTCATAGTGAATTTAAAGAGATAAAATGGGATTACGCTTTAAAAAAAAAACTCACTTGAAATTTGATTCCATACTTTAACGCTTCGTTATTGTCGAAGTACTAGACTAAAGTACATATCACTCTCATAAAAAACTAAGTACAACTATCCAATAAATTTACGAGTTATAAATATTATTTTATCATATTTATATTTATAATCGATTCATAACAGAAAATTTATTTCCAAATTTTCCATAACTCTTCTCATGCCTCAAATAGTTTATTCTTAAACGTTATAATCCGTTTATATGTTAAAATTTCTTATTTATGTTATTCTTATTGCTATGGCTTCGGCTGAGAGAAAAAAGATGTACCTTATTGCCCGGTTCAATGTCTAAATCTTTCGTTGTTACTTGATTTGGTTCTTTTGTGACTAGTGAAAATATAAAAAGTAATGAATTGATTATAAAAAAACATATGATATACTTATAGTAATTCGTAATTTGGTTGGTTATCTTTATTATTTAATATTATACTGTAAATAAATATTATTAAGAAATTTTCTTGTCTGAATATTATTAATTTACAATTGTTATTTTTATATTGTTTTAATTTTATCATTATAATTTTATTGTTAGAATTTCTTCTGAACTAGATTATTTATATGTTAAATCATATTATTAATTCTTGCAATCTTTATGAATATGTAAAATTTATGTAATATTTATTCGTCCGACCTCCTTTACTTTTCTTTAAAACGTAATAATTATATATATAATATATTTATAATATTAATATATACTTATATATATATATATTACTAGTATACATATATATATATATATAATAATATTTAATTCTATATATTTATATATTAATATAATATTATTCTATATATATTATACTATAATATTATATATATATATATATATTATAACTATATATATACTATATATATAATATATAGCCTATATATATATATATTATATCTTATATACTATAATTTCTTCATAATACTATATATATATATATTCGCTATAGCCATATCACATTCACTATTTATTATATATATATATATATTATATAAGCTTATAATATTATATATATATATATTATATATAATTATATATTTATATAATTAAAATTTAATTTGTATAATTATTATATAATATATTATTCTATAATAATTTTAGATTAATATAATATATATTTAATATATATTATAATATTAATATATTATATATATATTATACTTAGTAATAATAAGTATAATTATATATATTAATGTTAATATAATATTTCTTTCCTTTCTTCCTTCCTTCTTTGCCCCAGATTGGTAGTGCTGAGACAAGCATCGAATCAAGAAGTAGTAGGGAGGAACATGACCCAAACGCAAAAGAAAGCAGCCTTACCTTCCCTCGTACCTATAGTAGCTGTCACATACAGCAAATCCACCCTTGAGGCATCATAGGACCGGACGGCCGCTCACCTTGATAAATCGTCAAGTAAGTATTCCCTCCCAGTGGGACACACCGAGCCCATACCAAACCCCATTCTCTCCTATCCATGCCTTTATTCTCGCCTCTGCCAAAACCACAATCCTTTCTTCAGACATTCGTTCACCACTCAATCCACTTTCTACTCGTCTCAGCGTCGTTCCAAACACACTCACACGTTATACTCCGATACACCAACCGACTATCATCATCTTTTCACATGACCAAACCATCTCAAATACTATTTCATTTATCTATCATTATTTCTTACCACACAACTCTCTAATAGTTTCATTCCACATTTTATAAATTCTTCCCAGCTGCTATAGATTGTCATCGAAAACACATTGAACTTAGATCTATACTCTTATTCCGTACCATAGTTTCTACCAACATAACAGTACAAAGCATACCCTCATGTAAGCCTAGCAGCACTCAGATTATTCCTTTAATTCCTAACCGATTGATGCACAGCACCTTGCTTCACAACTTTTATCACTTTCATCGTTCCTTTACTCATCAACATTACCCTAAATTTAAATCAGCCACTCTTCCCCAGTTGCTAACCACTAACATAATCACACACTGGGAATTCTCCCCCTAATTCTTTATCTACCGTTAACTTTCAACACTCCTTTACCCTGCCAATCTCTACCTATCTCTCAACTCTTGCAGTTCGCCAACAACAGTACCATAATCATCCGCAATACTAAAGGATGCACCTCACTCATCTCCATTCCCATATGTCTAACCACTTAACCTCCTCCCACTCGAATTCTACAAACCCTCCTATACAAATTGATAAAACCAAAAAAAAAAAAACAATACCAATAAGATAAACACTCCGCTATACCTAACATTCACCATTCAACATTATTCTGACACAACGCTTCATATCTATAACTTTTTCGTAGCCATCGACCCTACCACCACACCATATATCACTAACCTCGCATAACTTCCTGATTAACTCATATCAACCCTGGTTGCAATCCATAAAAATCCTATATAATTTATCTTCTTCTCCTCCATTTTCTCAATTCAAAAGTTTTAATGTAAAGTTTTGATCCAACATCCTCTACCACTCATAACGGACCTTGTATCTTCACTCAATCATCCTTCAGTCACTCACGCATCTTTCGACCAAAATGCCAATATACCTTCCCTACAACTCAATACTTTATTCCTTATAATTTACTACTCCCTTTCTCCCTACCTTAATAGGGTACTATACGACTCCTCTCCAATCCCTTGAAAACTAACACTCCATAAAACGCTTTATTACACAACTTCCAAATCCATCTAATCACCATCTCGACTCGCTCTTGATCATTCACTAGATTTCATCTATACCTGCCAGATTACATTCTATCAACTTCTTTCTCACTCTACCCTATACCTCCTCCTTTACTAATAACTCATCCCCAAAATACTATTCCTTCTTTTACCATCAAACCCACAATTCCTAACCCATCAATTCATTATATAATTTATCCAGATTTTTTGAATGTTTCTTCCACACTCCCTCACATCCATTTCATCATTAACAAAAGCACCATCCCTATTCTTTTCTATGCAGATTTCACTTCTCATTCTTAACCTTTCGCGCTTCCTTCAAGAAGAGCTTCCTGTACTGTATGTACTAACTCCCCTCCTTCCAAATCATTCATTTAACTCATTTTTTTTCTCCTTTAGCACCTTTTAGATATTATATATATATATATTTATATAATCATAATATAATATATATATAATATCCTTATCTATTAATAATATTATATATATAATATATATATTATATATTAATATATATATATATAATAAATATTATATATATATTATATAATATAGTATATCAAATATGTGCTAATATATATATATATATTTATATATATATATTTAATATATATATCATAGCCATATATAATATATTAATTAAATATTATTATATATATATATATATAATATAAACTATATATATTATAATACTTATTATATATATAGATAATATATAAATTATTATAATATATATACTTAATTATAAAATTATAATAATATAATATATTTATAATATAATTAAACTTATTATTATATATATTTCATATATATATATATAAATATATATATAATATATATACGGTGCTCCAAAATAATGTGCTAAGCAGCTTTGAAACTTTTTCACTCACTTATACATGAAAGTTAAGCTTGAAATCGAACATAATGTATATAAAACATCATGTTCGAAGTTCAACAAATGTGACCCTGTTCCAGGACAAGGACTTCGAGAATCAAATGGAAACACAAACACGAAAATTTCATTGAATGTCAGCTACATTGTTATCATTTCCTCTCAATGCATTCTCACGTTCAGTTGGGTTTTACGATATATCTGTGCTTGAATTTCCATAAAGAGTCCATTGTGTGAGAATCTCAACCTCAGGGTATTCAACTAACCCCTCGTCCAATTTTTGTATAAGCTCTCGAGATTTGGTAACCCTTGCTTTACAACGGGTGACGGTTATATTAAGTATGTGCCTAATATAATAAATAAATTAATAAAAAATAAAAATAATAAAAAAAATTCAAAAATTAAAATAATTAACATTAAATTCGGCAGTTCATGCGTTCACCAGCTATGATCACCCACCCCACACACCTCGCCACACAGCCTAGCAAGATAATGGATTCAATATGTATCTCAGCCAAACTTTCACCCATTGGGGACGATAACTCGTTAGACCGTCATCCCACTAAGTTACTGCCCAAATATTGGATATAGTTAGAAGGATGCAGATTAGCATACACCTTCTAATAAATCCTCCCGACATTAACTTATCGTGACTCGAAGGTGGCTGCCCTCCAAGAAGTAAAGACCAACGATAAAATTGCTATACACCTCTAAACTGTATCTCTACTGCCGAAGTATATGCAACTATGCCATATCGGATGTTGGGCTGAGCCCAACCTTGAAAATGATTAGAGATGAAATTGTTACACCCACTCTTTTAATGGACTCGACTCCGAGGTAACTGACATACCATGATGATGGGCTGAAGCCCAAACTGAATTGTCATAAATGATGAAATTTAGAGTATACCCCTTACTATAAAGTAACCTCTATACAAGGAGGTAAAGTGACACTAGCCAGTGACGAGATATAGGCTGTTGCCCCAAACTGAATGCAAGCTAATCGATTAAACTAAGCTTACTACCCTTTAATGTATCCTCGTACACGCAGTTACATTCCGATTCCCTCCAAGAGGAGGTGCCTGCCCTCAAGTAGGAAATACCTGATAGAAATTGGCTATAACCTTCCTATAATGTAACCGAATAGAGATGTAATGACACTCACGCCCATGATGATGTCCTGAGATCCAAACCTGGAAGACATACGAAATGAATACATTGTATACACCATACATATAATGTAACCTCGACAGAAAGCAAAATACCCCATTAGAGATGTTGTGCCCCCCAACTTGAATTCATAGAACGACTTGAAACTTATACCCTATTTTATGTCCGTAGCTGAGGTCGTGCGGCTTCCTCGAGATTTCCCTATCAAGAAATCCCCTTAAAGATGATTAGTATAACTTTTGAATAACCGTTTTGTATCCGTTAATTATATATTAACATAAATATGAGCCCAAACCTTCAATTCAAAGATGGATGAAAACTTGATCACCCTTCTTATATTGTATCCCATTACGAGACTATACGTAACTAGCCATTGGGATGGCGGCCCCAACTTGGGGAAATCATCATAGATCACATTAGATATTACACCTATTGATTAACACTCCCATCAAATAGAACGTGACTACTAACCACTGATGATGGCATCCCAACGTTGGAATTTACATAGAAGGATAAATTTGTATACACTTCTTCAGATACTCTCTATCCGAGAATGATGAATTCAGTATACAATTTCTTATAAATACTTATGCAGACCCGATACTACGGTTCGCTACGTATAAATGTTGGGACTTAACCCCCAAAAATTCGTATTATAGTAATAAAAATAGAGCAACGCAAGAAGGAAAATAGACTGAGAGAAGAGCACGGATGCATCTTAAAATGATAAGCCGTTTAGAAAATGTATTTCATTTTCAATTCCTTTTTAAAACGTAAATCTAATAAAATACGAAAAACAAAGGTTCTAGTTTCGTATGCTTTGTTCATTATTTTTATTTTTTTTTTTAATGATTATTTCATTTAAATTAACTATTTAATCCTATATTGTAAGTATAATTACTATTTTATTTTTATTCATATATAACTCAGATGACGTCACCGACTTGAACATTGAGGACTGACAATCTACATATATATAAACAATATTGATGTAAATAACTTCAACATTTACAAACGATGCTTGATTTTATTATTTATATTGGTTAAAACTATATTACAATTTATCCTTTTTAGTATAACTTAAAACATTTGCTTTTTATCTAAATCAAGTAAAATCAGATCAACCGCTCCTCTTCCCTTCCCCTTCACCCATTCAATCTATTGCTCTCGGTGACAATTGATTTAATAAGACGGTAGTGAGCAAAATATTTGATAACAAATTAACAGATAGATAAGCCCCCAAAGTAGTAGTAGTTCAATATCCAAGTGACGTGGTTAAAACAAAAGATTCGAAATATTCTGCTGAAAAATAATAATGGGTCACATATGGGTCATTAGTGAAATTTCTAACATCGCAGGAATCATCACAACTAATGTCGCCTTATTTTAGATACTGCAAAGACAATGGATGATAGAATAGATTAAGATAGGATAGATAGATAGATAGGATAGAAAGTATATAGACAATAGATAGATAGATAGATAGATAGATAGATAGATAGATATATAGATAGATAGATAGATAGATAGATAGATAGATAGATAGATAAAAAGCGTGGAGAGAGAGAGAGAGAGGAGAGAGAGAGAGAGAGAGAGAGAGAGAGAGAAGAGAGGGAGTGTGTGTGTGTGGTGTGTGTGTGTGTGTGGTGTGTGTGTATGTGTGTGTGTGTGTGTGTGTGGTGTGTGTGAGTGTGTGTGGGAAACTGCGTAGAGAGCATTGAGAGAGAGAGAGAGAGAGAGAGAGAGAGAGAGAGAGAGAGAGAGAGAGAGGGAATGTGTGTGTGTTTGTGAGAGAGAGAGAGAGAGAGAGAGAGAGAGAGGGCATGAGTGTGAGAGAGAGCGAGAGAGAGAGAGATAGTAATAATAAAAAAACGGAATCGAAGAACCTGCCACCTTCCTCCCACGAACCTAACTTTATGTGGCTCACTCATTCCTGTAACTTCACAAGTTAAATTTCTAGGACTCATTCTAGATGATCACCTATCATAGGCACCGTACATTAAACTGCTGAAAAAGACGTCGTCGCGTGCTCTCCCTATTACGTCATTTCTCCTCAAAATCTTAGGGTGCTGATCGCAAGTCCCTTTTACGTCTCCACACCGCCCTAATCCGATCGAAGCTGGACTATGGCTACGTATTATATGGTCAGACCTCCCCAACTCTACTACACCTGTTAGATCCCATCCAAAACGAGGCGATCCATATCTCCATTGGAGTCTTTCGATCGTCCCCCTGGGTGAGCCTTGAAGTTGAATCCGATGTGATTCCACTCTCTCTTCGAAGGGAATACATGATGTGGTCAAGTAATCTTCGCGTTCAAACCCCAATACCATCTGCTCTAACACCAATTCTGCGAGAGATACCTCAGAATCCTTCTTACTGGCCATTTGCAAACACAATTTATAACATCCTTAACTTCTTCAACATCCTTTTACAAAAGGTGCTGTCGTTCTCTTATGACGAAGGGTATACGCCTTGGCTATTCCCTGTTCCCACTATTTGCCTGGTCCTGACCTCTCTTTAGAAATCAAGCCACCCTGCTGCCTTGTTAAAAGCATCATTCCTGTCTTGTTCCACAGTTCACGATGGATTTACTTCAGTGTTTACTGACAGCTATAAAACAGGGGACAATGTGGGCGCATCTGCTGTCTTTCCTGCCCGCACCCTTTCCCATACCCTCCCCCTCATGTTTCAATTTTTACGACAGAATTAAAGGCTATAATGATTTGCCATACCACTTCTTCTCGAATTCTATTCAACTTTAATCACGACCACCTGGTTACGGGAGACGTGCCGTCATTTTTCAAGATTCGCTTCAAGCAACCCTCAAGGCGCCTTAAAGTCCCCTAGATAGTCTAAATACACATGGTATCGCTTCGTAACATCAAACAATTTCCTTCGGCTGTTTCACTCTCTTAAGGTTCTGGTGAAGACAATTCAATACTATGCTGGATCCCCTTTCACGTAGGGGTAACTGGCAACGAAATCGCTGACAGGGAGGTCAAATGATTATTATCCTACTCTCCGAAAAGGATTCCTATCTTATTGGAAAGAGTGCTGGCGAGGGATTACAACGACGGGGTGCATGAATAAACTGTTAGAAGTATAAAGCCGAACAATGGTGAGTGGTCTTCCTCTCACCGACGAAGACATGCGCGTGCACGAGGTGATACTTGCACGGAGGCAGTGTTTGAGACTTGAATGCCTTGTATGGCCACTAACCGGGACCAATATCACTCCACCAGCCACTACAAATGTCACGGACCTCCTCCCATCTGTAAATTTTGCCGTTGCCTTACCCCACAATCTGTTCAACATATCTTTATTGAATTTCCCCAACTGAACCAAATTCGTTGTCGCCACTTTCCTATTTCACGGTCTATAACAGCTTCTAAAAGGTTATCAAATATCTTATCTGAATCCTCCTACTTTAACTGTAACTCTATTTCCTCTTATCTTCAAGAACTGAATATGCTTTATAATATATGATTTTGTTATGTAATATTTTAGGACTATTTATAATGTATAAGGATATCTTTTTATTTAGATTTTTATTTATTTTCGACGGAATATTCATTTCCTATTAAAATTTCCTTTGACATTTAAAATATGTACAAGCCAGGACCCACCCATGCCGTTGATTATTCAACAGAGTATTTCCGCTTTTCTGTGGGATGTGGTGGGTCCTGTACATGAACAAATATCATATATATTATATATATATATATATATATATATATATATATATATTATTATTATAATATATATATATAAATATATATAACTATATATTATATATATATATTTATTATTATATCTTTAAATATATATATATAGTAGCCAGCATCCCGAAAATAACATTGAGCATCATGATATAACTAAAAAAACGTATACAGGGCTACAGGGAAAATAAATAACATTTTTGATTTTAATCAAAGCTGTACATGGATAACTTGAAAAAAAAAATGTATGTTTTTCTATATTTATTTAATAACAAACCTTAAATATTAGTATAGGCCATCTTAGTCTGCCGGCGTACAGGCTATTGTAAAGCTTCCATTTTCTGTAGTAGTACGAGAGCAAGAGTTTACCAATAATGTTTTTTTTTTTTTTTTTTATTTTTTTTATTTATCTTGTTTCAACACTAAAGATGTTATCTTAACATTTTTTTTTTTTTTAAGGG
>JABUQX010077834.1:0-40644 GCA_015478945.1 Trachelipus rathkii
ATAGTTATAGGTGTCTTAATTGAAGTTTTTTAATGAAATTTTATATTTGTTTTTATATTAAATATTGAATTAGTCTTGCAAAACTGTTTTTTAAAAATTTTAACCTTCTAAACCTTTTTCTTAAATTTTCACATAAAAATTTAGAGTTAAAGTACGATTTTTTCTAAATTTCAACATTTGAAATTAACTTTGGTAAATATTAAATTGAGTTTTTAACGGTATTTCAGCACATTTGAAAATAATGTGTTTATTGACTGCAATTTAAAGAAGAAAAGTGACATTTATTAATAGTTTTTAGGTGTATTATTGAGTTTTTTATGAATTTATATTTGTTTTTATTATAAATATTTCTTAAGTTGTGAAAACTGTTTTAATAAAATTTTAATTACTAATTACGCTTTTTGATTACATAGTTACAATTTAGAAATCTAAAAGTACGATTTTTCTAAATTTAAAATTGATTATTCTTGCTTATTTTCATTCAGTTTTTACGGGTTATTTTTAGATTTGAAAAATATGTGTTTTTGAAATGAATTTAAAAGCGACGTGTTTATATAGTTTTTAGTGTTTAAATTGAAGTTTTTTTATGAAATTTCATATTTAGTTTTTTATATGAAATTTTCACATTTTTCTAAAAAATAAGTTTTAGTAAAATTTTATTTAATTCGCTTTTGCTTAATTTTCCAACATTAGCAATTTAGAACTTGAAGGAGATTTTCCTAATTTAACATTTGAATTATTAGTTTGGACAAGCACAAATTTACTCACAAGGGCTGTGATTTGAAAATATGTGTTATTGGCATAAAATTCATATTAAAAAGAAGATATTATTATAGTTTTAGGTGTCTTAAATTGACGTTTTTTTATGAATTTAATATCTGTTTTTATATAAAATATTTTAAATTATTGAGAAAACCTGTTTTTATCAAAAATTTAACTCTAAAATTAGAATTTTCTTAAATATTTACATTACATTTAGAATATTAATGATGGAATCAGAAAATTTACTTTGAATTATTTGGTAATCTTAAAATGAGTTTTTACTGGTATTTTTAAGGATTTGAAAAATTATGTGTTTAATTGCATGAAATTTAAAGAGAAAGAATTACATAGTTTAAGGTTGTAAATTAAAAGTTTTTTTATGAATTTAAATATTTGTTTTTATAAAATATTTTTAGTTGTGAACTGTTTTAATAAAAATTTTACCATCGATTTGCTTTTATTAAATTTACCATTACAATTTAGAATATTAAAAGTACCGATTTTTTTAACTATTTCAATTTGAATTATTTTGTAAATAGATAAATTGTGTTTTTACAGTTAATTTTAACTTGATTTTTACAACTTTCTTTAGTTTCACATAAAGCTAAAAGTGACTTAATTTTTAGATTTGAATGAGTTTTTGTATGAATTTTAATATTTGGTTTTATATTCCAAATATTTCATTATTGTGAAAAATGTTTTATAAAAATTTAACTTAAATTACTTTTTCTTAATGTCGTGTTCAATTAGAATCTTAAAGTACATTTTTAATTAAATTAAACCATTTGAATTATTTGGTAAATTTAAATTGAGTTTTTAAACGGTATTATCAGAATTGAAAAAATAATGTGTTTCATTGAATGCAATTTCACAAGAGAAATGATTTATTAATATTTTAGGTGTTTACTCAAAATTTTTAAGTTTTCATTTTGTTTTTTTATAACTGCATCAGGGATCGTGAAAATGTTTTAATAAAAACATTTACACTTATTTAATTAAGTTATCTCAAAATTATACATACAATTTAGATAAAATGGAATTCTTTTGTTGTGATATCAATTTGAATTTTTTGTATATATTGGACTTTTTAGTATTTTCAGATTTGTAAAGTTTTGTGTTTAAATTCTATACAATTTAAAAAATGGAAGAGAAATTATTATTTATTTTAGGTGACCTAATTGACGTTTTTTAATTGAAATTTTATATTTGGTTTTTATATATCAATATTTATTAAGTTGTGAAAGAATGTTTTAATAAATTTTAAATTTATTTAGCTTTTTTTAAATTTCATTAATTTAGTCTTAAATATTTTTTTTCTGAATTTAAATTTGCAGTTGGGCCTTTCTTAAATTTGAGTTTTAAGGTATTTAATATTTGAAATAATGTGTTGAATTGAAATGCAATTTCAAAAAAGATATTTTAGATTTATTCATTAGTTTTTGGCTTTATTATTGAGTTTTTTAATAGAATTTAATATATGTTTTTTATATCCAAATACTTAATAATTTTAAAAACTGTTTTATAAAAATTTTTACTTATAAATTGCATTTTTAATTTTACATTAAAATTTAGGAATATGAGAGATTTTTTAATAATTTAACATTGGAAATGAGTGTCACTTTAAATTGAGTTTGTAACCGGTATGTAGTCTTCGAAAACTCTAGTGTGTTTTTATTTAATGAATTTAAAAAGGAAAGAATTATTAATAGTTTTAGGTGGTCTTAAATTGACGTTTTTAAGAAATTTAATCTTTTGTTTTTTATTCATTATTTAATTAGTGTGAAATGTTTATAATAAATTTTAAAATTTAAATTAGCTTTTCGCTACTTCAATTTTCATTAACATTTAGAAAAATAAATTAATTTTTAATAACAGCAAATGTCGTTACAGGAATTAGAAACATAATTTTTCAGCAAAAATAAATGAGAAAAATAATGTGTTTTAAATTGAAATGCAAAATTTCAAAAAGAAGAAAGAGAATTTTTATTGTTTTTGTGTGTCTGTTATATTCGATGTATTTTATGACTTTCATTTTTGGTTTTTATATAAATATTTAATTATTTGTGAAAGTCTTTTCTTAAAAATTTTTAATTTAAATTAGTTTCATATTTTACATCAATTTTAGAACTATTAAAGTAGATTTTTCCTAATTTACCATTTGAAATTATAGGTAATATTAAAATTGAGTTTTTAAGGTATTTTCAACATTTGAGAAAATAATATGTTTCATTGAGATGCAATTTCAAAAAAGATTGCTTACATAATATTTTAAGGTCTAAATTAACGTTTTTTTATTGAAATTTAATATTTGTTTTTATTACCAAATATTTCATTTTGATGAAAATGTTTTAATAAATTTTAAATTATAAATTACGCTTTTTATTAATTTTGAAGTTAGACTTTAGAACTTAAAAGTACGATTTTTCTAACATTTTAAACAGTTGAATTATGGATAATTTGAACTTTGTGCATTTGATATATTTTCAGATTTTGAAAAAAAAATGTGTTAATGAATCGCTTTAAAAAGCAAGAAAGTGAATTTATAAGTTTTTTAAAAATCAATTGACTCTTATAGTTCAGTTCAATATTTGTTGTAAGTACCAATTTTCTCTACATCTCAAACTGTTAAAATAATTTTAAGTTCTAATTATTTTAGCATATTAATTTTACATTAAATTTAGAATCTAAAGTCGATTTTTCTAAATTTAACATTTGAAATTATTTGTTTCATCTTAAAGTTTTTAACGGGATTTTCCAGCATTTGAAAAAAATGTTGTTTTAATTTAATGAAATTTTAAAAACAAAAGAGAATTATTAATAGTTTTTTTGTTGTCTTAAATTGCGTTTTTTAATGTATTTCATTTATTTGTTTTTAAATAAGAAATATTTATTGTTTGTGAAAAACTGTTTTTTAATAAAAAATTTTAATTATAATTAAGCTTTTTATTAATTTTATTAAACTTTAGATTTAAATACGATTTTTCTATTTACATTGAATTCATTTGGTAATTTAATTGAGTTTTTAATGTATTTTCAGATTTGAACATAATGTGTTTACTTGAACTGGAATTTAAAGAGAAAGAGAATTTTATTATTGTTTTTAGGTGTCTTAGATTGATGTTTTTTAATTAATTTAATTTTGTTTTATATACCAATATTTCATTAGTTGTGAAACTGTTTGAATAAAATTTACTTAAATTAACTTTTTTAATTAATTTTCAATTAATTTAGCGCTTTAAAGTACGATTTTTCCTATTTTAAAACTTTGAAATTATTTTTGGTACTTATTAAATTGAGTTCCACAATGAATATTTTAGAATTTGACATAAATATGTGTTTTATTGAAATGAACATTTTAAAAGAAGAAAAGCGAATTTAATAATGTTTTTAGTGACTTTTTATTGAGTTTTTTACTGAAATTTTCAATATTTGTTTTTATATAACAAAATATTTAATTAGTTGTGAACATGTTTTTAAAATAATTTTACATTATAAATTACGATTTTTTCTTAATTTTTCACATTAAGATTTAGAACTCTTAAAGTAAATTTTTTACTAAATTTAAATTTGAATTAGTTATTGGTAAATCTTAAAATTGAGTTTTTAAACGGTATTTTCAGAATTGGACATATGTATCATTCTATTGAATGCATTTCAAAAGAAAAAGCGAATCTTTATTATTTTGGTGTCTTAATTGATGTTTTTTACTGAAATTAATTTTGTTTTTATATACTAAATATTTCAATTCATTAAATATTCATTATCAAACTTTGAACAATTATTCATTAGAATTTTTTTTAAATTTTCAATTAAATTTAGAATTATAAGTACGATTTTTCTAATTTAAATTTGATTATTTGCAGAAAAAATATACGAGTGTAGGAAAGCTATTTTCAGCATTTTGAAAAATAATGTGTTTTATTCAAATCAATTTCAAAAAGAAGAAAGAGAATTTATTAATAGTTTTAGTGTTTAATTGATTTTTATGATTTCATATGTTTTTTATATAATATATTTCATTAGTTGTGAAAACTGTTTTAAAAATAAAACTTTTAACTTCTTAAATTAGCCTTTTTCATTAATTTTAACCATTACAATTCTATAACCTTTAAAATAGATTTCTTTCATAAATTTTAATTTGATTCTTTGGGTAAAATTAAAATTGACCTTATGAGTGGTATTTTAAAGTTTTGAAATAAAACAAATTTAATTGAAAATGCAATTTCAAAGCAGAAAAGCGATTTATTAATAGTTTTTGTGTCTTAAATTGACTTATTTTATGATTGCAAAAGTTTGTGTATCGAGTAAACATTTAATTTAGTAATCTCACTGTTTTATAAAAATTTAATTTAAAATTAGATTCTAAATTGAATTTTTAAATAAAATTTAGAACTCCTTAAACGTAAGTTTTTTATAAATTTAATCATTTAAATTATTTGGTAAAAAATAGAAATGCGTTTTCATATTCTTTGGGCTACAAAAAGAATGTAAAATAAAGGAAAATGACAAATTTCAAAAAGAGAAAAGAGAATTTATTTATTGTTTTAGGTGTTATTAAACGTTTTTTAATAAAAATTTATATTTGTTTTTATATACCAATTTTCATTAGTTGTGAACTGTTTTAATAAAAATTTACTCTATAATTGTATGAGGCACATTTAACCAATTACAATTTTATTTATCCGGGAGTAGATTTTCTAAATTTCAAATTTGAAATTATTATGGTAAGAATAAAAGTGAGTTTTTGAAGGTTTTTAAGCATATGAAACGAATATTGTGTTTTGAAATTTCGTGATTTTAGGAGCAAGCATGGATTAATTAAAAGTGTTAAGAGTGTCTTAATTGAGTTTTTATAATGGATTTTCATTTTTATTTATATATAAAAAAAAATTCATCAATGATTTCAATTCTTTGATTGAAATTTTGAATTAATTTATGATTTGTTTCCATTTTCAAATTCAATTTTAATTACTCGTTAAGAGATTTAAGACTATGCTAATTTATTTTTTTCGCCTTTCCTGAAGTATCATTTAGCAGAGAACATATTGGATGGTGCCGGTATTTAAAGAAATTTAAGTCCGTTTAAGTTTAGAATTGGAAAATTCGGAAATTTGATCAGGAACCAGATTGTAATTTCTCTTACTAGGGGTTTGGATTTTTTTAGAATTTCTATTTTAATAAGGTCTGAATAAGAAGCAAAATATCATGTTCAATCATGTTTTATTTATGGAATAAGTTAATAACTTTTCTTTTGAATAATGAGTTTTTTTTTTTTTTTTTTTTTTGAAATTTGAGAGGAACTTACTGTCAATCACTTTATACCTACGGGGTTTTGGGAATTTATTTAGATTTTTTTTTTTGAAACAGTCCTTGATAAGAGGCCAATATTTTAATTTACGCATCTTATTTATGGATACATAATTAGGTCGTAAAATGTTTAAAAAATATGGAGATTTTTTTTTTTTGAAAAATTTACATTAAGAAGAACTTATTTTTAACTTTTTTCAAATTGAAAGCTTTTTAGGATTTTTTTTATTTGATTTTTTATAGGCATTTACTCAGCCAAGAGAGACCCAGAATATATGGATGGTGGGCCGTTTAAAAATAGATATTAGATGTTAAAAGTTAAATAATGCATTAATTTCGAAAATTTTATTAAAGCAGGCAAGATTGTGCTCTTATAACTTGGTACGTAGTGGTTTGGGATTTAATTTCTTTTGTTTTTAAAGCCCTCTCTGAGCTTAGCAGATCTGATTACACAATACTTAATTTTAAAGATTCGATTGGAGTCGTTTAAGTTTCCTCTTGTGATCATTTTTATTGGTATTAAGCAAAGATTGTAATATTTTAATTTGTACCGTATGTTATGACATATTTAGAAGTTTTTACATATACATGAATAAACGAAACAATATCTTGATATTGAGCAGTCTAATCTCGGTAATAAAATTAAGTGCAAATGTTTTAACAATAATGTAGTTTTTTTTTTTTTGGAATTTGATTAAGAATTTATTTATTTTCATTTGAACTGGTAATTTGGAAGTTTATTATTTATTTGTATTTATAAAACATTTCACTAGCGCAAGAAGATTATATAGATAGATAGATTAAAAACAAACATAGATGAAATATTAGATCGTTACTAAGTTCAATAATGAAATTTATGAATTTAACTTAAGCACAAGAATTGTATTGAGAGAAACTTTGTAGCTGGCGCCGATGTTAGAAATTTTAATTTTTAACTTTTGTTTTATTAAATGCATTATGGTAAGCTAAATAATCAAAAGACAAAAATCTTGGTGTAGCCGGTCATTGTTCGAAATTTAAGTGTTTTTAAAAGTTAAGAATTGAGAAAAAATTCGGAAATATTTTATTAGGAAAAGATTGTAATATTCCTAATAAATCCATAAGGGGGGTTTGGATTTATTTAGAATTTTATTTAATAAAGAAGGTCGAACATTACAATCAAAATTGGTTTTGGAAGCTTTATGCACAGATAATTTTTTGCCAAAGTTTTTAAAATAACCGAAAGTTTTTTTTTTTTTGAAAATTTGTTAAAGATCAAATCCAAAAGTGCTGCACATTTGGAATATACGAGTTTGGGGAATTTTTTTATATTTGTTTTTTATAAGTCTTTACATAAGAAGAGAGACAGATATTGGTGTGGGATTTTAAACAAATTGACCAATTATTAGAATGTTGAAACGTTAAAATAATGAAATTCCACTTTAGAAATTTTGATTAAAGCAGAAAGATTGTAGCCCTTATAACTTGGTACGGTACGGTGGTTTTTGAAAATTTAATTTTAACTTTTTGTTTATAAGCCATTTCATGTAAGAGCAAACATATTGAAGTAGCCGCTATTTTAGACATACTTTAGAACGTTCAGAACTAACCGAACAGAGAAAAAAATTGGAAAAATTTGATAAAGGAACATGATTGTAATTCTTTAACTTGTTATAAGGGGTTTGGGATTTATTTAGAATTTTTTTTTTGAAAAAGTCCTGATAATAGAGGACATATATTGATGTGGGGGGACGTTTATTTTATGGGAAATAATTACCGGTAATAAAATACTTTTAAACATAATTGTAAATTTTTTTTTGAATTAAAATTAAGAGTTATTAACTCTTTTAACTTTGCACAACGGGGTTTTGGGAATTTATTTAATTTTGTTTTTTAATATAAGCCCATTTACGTACATGAATGTGTACATATTTACGTGGGCGTTTAAAACATAGACATATTAGATGAGTTAAAAAGTTAAAAAATAATGATTATTTCGAAATTATTTTATTAAAAGCAGCAAGAGTTGTAGTATTATATTGGTAGTAGTGGTTTTGAGTTTATTTTAATTTTGTTTTATAAAGCATTCTGTTTAGAAAAAAAAAAAAGGTAAATAAATTTTTTTTTTCGAAATAATTTTAGATTATTTAAAGTACGTTTAAAAGTATTAAGAATTGAGACCAAATTAGGAAAATTTGATAAGGAAATGAATTGTATTTTAATAATTATCCTAGGGTTTGGGAATTTATTTGAATTTTTTTTTAAAAAGGGTCTGAAAAAAAGACTATGCGACCAGCCGTTTTTAATTTTATGGGAAATATTCAGCGAAAGAAAATGTTTTAAAATAATGGAGTTTTTTTTTTTTTTTTTAGAAAAATTTGTAAAGAGATTTTATTTTAAATGAAATGTTATCAACTAAGGGGTTTGGAAATTTATTTATATTTGTTGTTTATAAAGTATTTCCTAAGAAAGACAGCCTATCTGGATGTGGGCTGTTTAAAAAATTGACCAATATTAGATCGTTGAAAGTTAGAAAGATTTCTTTTTCGAAAATTTTTACTAAGGGTAATAATGCGGGGTTCAAATAAATTCTAATTTTCATTAAGTGTTTCGAATTTAATCTTTATTTTCTTTTATAAGCTTTAAGCAGTTCCAAATTTGACGTGGAGTATTTTAAAGAATAATTTTTAAGGGTTTTCAGATTTTAATTGTGTCAAATTACGGAAAATTTGATAAAGGAACATGATTGTAATTATTGTACTTGATCAATGGGGGTTGGGGATTTTTAAGAACAATTTAGTCTGAAAAAAGTTTTTAATCACCATATCGTTATGTGATCAGTTTTATTTTATAGACCATAATAAAATAATAAAATGATTTCAAATAATGGATATCTTTTTTTGAAAATTATATTTCTGAAAATTATTATCATTCTCCACTCTTTCTAAGCGAATAAACATAAATTAATCTAATATGGAACTGTAAAAAGACCCTGAAGACATTCTTTAGATTCTACAAGTTTAACAACAAATAGAAAAATTGGTCCAGTTAAGATAGATTAAAAAATAATCAAATTATTTGAAAATTTTATTGAAGAGAAGATTGTAGATTTTTAAACTTGGTAGTAAATGGTATGGCACATTCATTTTAATTTTGTTTTTATAAGTTAATTGTAATAAAAAAAAAATGAAGTGAAAAGTGTCAGAACCAGAAAGGGCGTTAATAAAGAAATAAGTTTGAAGTCCTTTGAAATTAAGATTGAGAAAAAATTTAGAAATTGATATTTGAAAAATGTAAATTTTGTACTTTGTACATAAACTAACGTCGCATAGTTTAGAATTTTATGTTATATACTAGAGCAAATAAGAGAGCCAACATTCTTGATGTGAGCCGTTTCATTTTATATCCCCTCTTACAGCTAATTGTTTTAAAATAATGAGATTTTTTTTTTTGAAAATTTGATTAAGAAGCTTTTTTTTAACTCTTATACTTTGACTACGGGGTTTGGAATTTATTTATATTTGTTGTTTATAAAGTATTTCCTAAGCAGGAGAAAAGATATCTGGATGTGGGCATGTTTAAAAAATTGAACATATTAGATCGTTAAAAAGTTAAAATAATGAATTCTTTTGAAAATTTTATAAAGGAAAGATTGTAGTATTATAATTGGTAGTATCTTGGTTTTGGAAATTTATTTTTAGCTTTTGTTTTTAAGATCTAATTGTAAGAGAGCAAATTCTATAAAGTATTCGGGTCACTTGCCGACTGTTATATGATGCCTTTTAAAGTTGAGGATACGGAAAAAATTGGAATATTTGCTACAATTCATTGATTTGTAATTATTGTAATTGATAGACAGCATACGGGGTTTGGGACTTTCTTTAGAAATTTTTTTTAACTGAAAAAAAAGTTCTTTGTCTCACTGATATCTTTGATGTGGGCGTTTTTATTTTAATGGAAATAAGTAGGTGGAAAATGTTTTAAAATTAATGGGATTTTTTTTTTGAAAATTCAATAAAGAAGTTTATTATTTAATATTTAACTTATTATTACTTAGTCTCTCACTTCCACTTGCAAATTCTTTTTATAAAGTAATTTATAAGGATAAATAAAAAATGTGGGTTTAAAATAGAAAATATTAGATTGTTAAAAGTTTAAATAATGAATTATTGAATTTTTATTAACGAAAGAAAGATTTCGTGCATTTATAACTTGGTAGTATTGGTTTGGGAATCTTACATTTTACTTTTTGTTTTTATAAGAATTACATGTAAGAGGAAATGTTTTATTTTATTCAAGGATAATTTTAAAGAAATTAAGAATTTAAAAAGATAAGAGTGGAGAAAAAAATTAGGAAAATTTGGAATAAAGGAAAGATTGTAATTCTATAACTTAATCCAACTAAGGGGTTTGGGATTTTATAATTAGATTTTATTTCCATAAAAAGTCCTGAATAAGAAAGCTAACATATTTATTTGCGGAAGTTTATTTTATGGACATAATTAGGCGCGAAATGTTTTTAAAAATATGATTTTTTTTTTTTTTTTGAAAATTTGTTTAAGATATTTATTTTACATCTTTTATTTTTGAATAAGTGGTTTGGGAATTTAATTTATCTTTGTTTTTTACTAGAGTAATTTCATAGCAAGTAACTTTGTACCTACAGGGGTTGGGAATTTATTTATATTCATGTTTTTATAGACATTTCCTAAGCAAAAGAGACAGGCATATCTGGATGTGGTGTTTAAAACAATTGAAATTAATAGATACGTTAAAAGTTAAAAATAATGCATATATTTAGATAAATTTTATTAAAAAAAGAAAAATTTTGATTTTTATAGCTTGGTACGTAAGTGGTTTGGAAATTTAATTTTAATTTTGATATATAAAGCTTACAAGTCAGAGAGAGAACATTTCTGAATGTAGGCCGGCCTTTTCAAAAGAAAATAATTAAGGCCACGTTTAAACAGTATATTCTGAAAAAATTATGAAAATTTAATAAGTAAGTTTTATGTTTAACCTTTGCACCTATGGGGTTTAAGTAATTATTAAGAATTTATTATCTGAAAAAAACTGTTGACTACCGGTTCATTTTATTGGATGTGAACGTTTTATTTTATGGACATATTTATGAGTAGTTTAAAACTGTTTTTAAAATAATAGTTTTAGTTTTATAATTGATATATGATTTTACGACCAGGTTATTTTAAATTTTTTACTTTGCAACATTCGTTTGTGTTATTTCTTTAGATTATGTTTGTTTATAAGCATTTAATAAGACGAAGTCAGATATTGGATGTGGGACGTTTAAAACTGACCATATTGATGTTACAAGTTTAAAAAATAATGGAATTATTTCAGAAAATTTTTATTAAGCGGAAAAACTTTGTGCATATAATATCTGAAAGGAGATCGTTTGGGAATTTTAAATTTTATATTTTGTTTTATAAAGCATATACTATGTAAGAGAGCAAAATATCTGGTGTAGGAGGCTAATTTTAAAGACTAATTCATAGTCAGTTTAAAAGTTTTAAGAATTGGCCAACAAATACATTAGAGAAAACATTAATACAATAATAGAACAAGATTCGTAACTTTTGTAACTTTGTACTCGGTGTTTGTAACTATTTAGAATTTTATGTTCATATATACAGGTCATGATTAGAGAGAGCAACATATATCATTGATGTGAGAAGTTGATTTATGCATTAATTAGGTGTCATGTTTTTAAAAATAATGTAGTTTTTTTTTTTTGGAACATTTGATTAGGGAGACATTCCTTTAGGATATTTTAACGAATTGTAATAGGGGGGATTGGGAATTTAATTTATGTTTGTAAATTTTATTAAAAATTTCTAAGACAAGAAAGAAGCATATTGCGATGTGGGTTGTTTTTTTAAAAAGAATAGAAGAAATTATAGATAGTTAAAGTTCAAATAATGAAATTTTCTTTCAGGAGTATTTTTAATTAAATTTTTAAGTTTTTGCTTTATTTAATATTCTACCTTTCTTCGTGAAATTTTTATTTTGTTTTATAAAGTATCTAAGGTTAGAAAACAAGTTGTTTCTCTCTACGAAATCAAACCCTTTGCCAATTTGTTAAAATACCGTCACTCTTATCATTTTTATACCTTGACTGTCATTGTCTAATAATATTAACTTCTTAGTGGTTTCAAGATCAATGACGTTCATTTTTGATGGCGAGGTTTTTCCGGATATTATCATGGGGATATTTTCAAAGGGTTAGAGTATAGTGATCCTATTCGTTAGAATATGATTTGTTGTGGGAGTTAAGATAATTATTTTATCCTTAGAGAGGTCCTACAAGCAGAGACATTCCTTAAGCTTTTGCGTCCTTGTCATAATTTGCAGAGTGATGTTCTAGCTCATTGTAAATCCATGTATCACTGAAAGTTGCGGAACATTTATTCTGTAATGTATTTTCTATAGTCTGTTTTCTCGAACCACACGGTCGAATTATTAAAGTGTGCCGCAATTGATTAACATTTTTTAGAGAACTTCACTAACAGATGTTTGAGATGTCACACCATTTCTAATGTTAAGGTGCACTTGATTTTACAAACAAATAATGTCTTTATTTGTTTGTATAATCAATTGTGGTTAGTGCATTACAAATTGCAAAACGATGGAAAGACACGGTGAAAACGTGTTGATAGTCTCAATGAGGCTTATGCTGCGAAATTTTTGGCTTCGTGTATAGTGGCTGAATGGTTAAGACGATTGGATATTCGTTCTCGTTCGCAACATGCGTTTGTTCGAATCCGGGAGGAGACACTTTTTATTTTCTCATATATATATATATATATATATATATATATATATATATATATATATATATATATATATATTTATATATATATATATATATATATATATATATATATATATATATATATATATATATATATATATATATATATATATATATATATATAAATAAAAAGATATATATATATATATATATATATATATATATATTTGTGTGAATACGGGGGGAGACATTTTTATATTTACATATATATATATATATATATATATATATATATATATATATAAAGGGAATAAAAGTGATTTTAAAATCTTAAATCGTGTCACGTATAAAGGATTAATTAAAGTAAAAAGTGACATTGAAATGGAAAGCCAATTCAGCCCAAAAAATAATAAAAATAGAATTAAAAAAAGAAATTGAAATAAAAAATAAAAGAATGGGTGAAAGAATTTTTTATTTTATTTTTTTTTAATCTTTTTTATTTTCTTTTAGGTAATGTTTTCTGTAAGTTAATAGCAGTAATAAGTTAATTAGTGAATTGTTAGGGGGTTAATTATTTGCACTTTTTTGTTTCACTTTATATATATATATATATATATATATATATATATATATATATATATATATATATAATATATATATATATATATATATATATATATATATATATATATATATATATATATATATATATATATATATACATATATATATATATTAATAAATATATATATATATATATATATATATATATATATATATATATATATATATATATATATATATATATATATATATATATATATATATATATATATATATATATATATATATATATATATATATCTGACCACTTTTACGGCAAAAAAGGGAGGCAGTGTCCTAATTAAAATTTGAGAAAGGAGAAAATATGCCTTCCATTCAATGGTTTGATAATACATATTCATGAAATTAAATTTTACCAAAAACAAGGAAATTTTGCTTGAATTCTCTACGAAGTACAGTATATAAAATGGAAGTTTTAAAACTATATCATTACTGCATTTTAACATTACTAAATAATAAGGGCAAAGTAAATAGGAGCAAAAAAAACTGAGGTGAATTTTACAAGTATTTCCATTTAGTCGGAAAGTTAAATGAAACATGACAATCTATTTCCAAGAAGTGATTAGATGTGTACAACAGCGGTAAGAACTCCCTAAACGGAGGCAATGCGATAGTGCCAAATGTAAAATTTCGTTTCAAATTCTAGAGAAAGGAAGGCTGATGAATCAAATGTTTGATGACTTTTAATATATATATATATATATATATATATATATATATATATATATATATATATATATATATATATATATATATATATATATATATATATATATATATATATATATATATATATATATATATATATATATATATATAAGACGGAGAAAAATTTCAATCACGAAAGAACTCGAACCATCAACAACAGATTCGTCGTTAGACAGTGTACAAGAGTCTCTACCACTGCCCGAATACGCCTCCCCAAACCAAATTTAAAGTCTCCTGCTTTTATATCACGTGGGAAACTACATTTTATGTTGGGGAGCGTATTGGAAGCAGTGATAGAGATCTGTACGAATTGCGACGGTGACGCTGCTGTTGATGGTTTACTCCTGGCGAAATTTTTCTCCGTCTTAGTATTACAAAGTTCGACGCAACAGTTGTTATTCCAATGTCGAAATAGCTTGAATTTGGTCGGTTGCTCCTTTGACCCTGGAGCATCTCATCGAAATGTCATATGGTCCCAACAGGGGTTCCAAGCCCTTATATATATATATATATATATATATATATATATATATATATATATATATATATATATATATATATATATATATATATATATATATATATATATAGCATATATATGTATATATAACAATATATATATATATATATATATATTTATATATTCTATATATATATATATGTATGTAATATATGTATATATGCCTAATATATACTACACTATATAAATATGCTATGTAATAACATGTATATATATATAATATATATATATATATATATATATATATATATATATAATAATATATATAATATATATATATATTAATATATATATATATATATATATATATATACATATATGCTATATAATATATATATATAATAATAATAATATATATAATATATATATGTATATATTTAATAATAATAATAATAACATATATATATATAATAATAATATATATATATATATATGATGATAAAAATAACCCCTTAAGTAATTTATCTCTGCTGGGATTGAACCTTGGAATATATATATATATATATATATATATATATATATATATATATATATATATATATATATATATTTCTTTACTTCACTATATATATATATAACATACATATATATATATATATATATATATATATATAGTACCCTCAATTGTAACAATTCGCAAAAATTTTTAATTTGTTTTTATGGTTAAACTTATGCTAAAATTTGCTTAAGCAAAATTTTTGCATAAGTACATTAAATATTGTATATAAAGCCACGTTTCATTGAGGTACTCAGTCAGATACTCAATCAGAAGACACTCAGAAGAAATAGAAGACTCGCTTTAAGATACTCTCTCCCAAGCTCCTCCAAATATCAAATTACAAGAAAGCGAAGAATTCAAAAAAGGAGTCAAATTTAGGAACATCAGTGACTCCACATTCTACCTATGAAGTAAAAGAGTAACTCAACCGACTAGCAACTTTTATTGCTTATTCATTGAATAAATCATTTGTTTTATAACTTTTAAATCATTTACCAATTCATATAGAGGCCTACGCGAAGAAACAAAAACTATCATCAAAGAACAACAATGAGGGCCCTTATATATTGGTAATCCCGAAAGTGGAACACCCAATTCCTTCAGATAACTCATCAGCATTTCACCAGTAACTTCTTATTACGATCCATCTTACTAACTCTTTCATCCTCACCAAGAAAAGTTTATCTCCAAAAGAAAACAACCAAAATGAATAAGAAGAGAAAAACTTCAATAATACCAAAAATCCCAATCAGAAAACTAGGAGAAATGACTCAAAAAAAACGAACATTATCGATACGGACTTCATTTTTATTTTCAATTATTATTTTGTGATAATGGGCAGAAATTCATTTTTCAATTCCACTACGAACTTTGATTCCTTTCGAATTCTAAAATGGTTTTGTGACCGCTCCCTTTATGTATGAAGACATTTTAAAAATAAAGAACCTAAAATTTATAGCAACTTCTACTCTAACATATGTAACTTCTTTACAGTATGGAATTTCTTTCATCACCTTAATTTTGGATTATGGGCAAGAAATTCATTTTTGGATACCACTACGAACTTTGATTCTTTTCGAATTCTAAATGGTTCTGTGACCTGTCCCTTTTCATAATGAAATTTTTTTTCAAATAAAGGACCTAAATTTCAACGCAACTTTCGTCTTTACATAGTCAAGCAATGTTTCTTCCGTAATACAGCTTTTGAAACTTATTTAACTTGGCATTGGTTCAAATTATGGTTAGAAACGCTTAATACTGGACTTTCCTTGGATTCAACGGTTTGATGTGGCCTACTTAACTTGTGAATAATTCAATTTTTTGGATATCAAGTAATTTGTATATAATATTTTTTTGTACTTTTAATGACATTGTTAAATGTTTGTTGTTTTGTTTATATTAGCTGGATATAACTCAAATATGTTGTGTTTAAATGCTACCTTATTATTTGTTTGTATATGTAACATTATTGTTTTTTATGTATTCAAAATATTTGTATAAATGTTTAGATCTGGATGTAACCAGTTATGCTCATTATTTGAATATTCTTTACATTCATTGAATATTATTTTTGCGTTCAAATGTTTGTATGTCTACTTATGTTCATTAATTAATCACCGATCAATATTCCAATTAATATTGGTTCAATCAATTTATTTTTATGTTCAAGTGTTAAATTTAAAATACCAATTAATAAAGATGTTATATGTTAAAATACTATTTAACAAAGATGTTGTATATTATGTGTTAAATTTAAAAATACTAAGTTAATTGTATAAAATTAATAAGAGTTAAATTAATATGAGTAGACTTGTTCAGTTACATTTTATAAATGCTTGGGACTTGATTCCTGCTCACTAATGAAAGAGTCTGTTCTTTATTTTCAAAGGTTGTTTGTTAGTCCATCTGCTTGATTTTTGGGAAACGTATATCTATTATTGCAAATACAAGAGGGCTGAATCTGTGTCTTAGCTACAATCCTTGAAGAGTAGTGATCGTCTAAAACGGCGATTATCTATATATATATATATAAACTAATATATATATATTATATATATAATATAATATATATATATATATATATATATATATATATATATTATATATATATTATAATATATATATATATATAATATATGTTATATATATATATAATTAGGGTATATATATATGATATATATATATAATGTATATATATATTAATATATATAATATATATATATTTATATATATATATTTATATATACGGTAATATAGTAAAGGCATAATAAGGTGAGAGGGGTTTCAGCGAAGTTCAAGCCACTCTCAAATTATTTGAGCGTTCAAAAGGTTTTGATGGCTTAAAAAAAAATGAAATTATTCTATTATAATAAAAATATAGCTAATCAAACAAGTTAGAGTATTATATTTAATAGAAATGAGGAGAAACATATTGTAGTCCATGAGAAGAGATTTCTATATTTAGTTGCGTGTTGAAGCATTGAAAGAGAATCTTCTATCAGGAGGGCAATAACGCACCACGTGGCTGAGAAATAAAGTTGTGACTTTCTGATTGGGGAAGACAAGCGATTTGATGTCCAGAAGCAAAATGAAGAAAGTTTAGAGATATTAAAGCAGTAGAATTATCAGCGGCATTATATGTTGATTAGCGTTCGCATCCATGTGAAGTACAATACATTTGAAATTTTTTGGCACAGCGAATGCAAACTAACGTACATTATTTTTAGATTTGCTACCAATTGGCCATCAAGGCGAACTATTAATTAAAAGCAAAAAAATATGGATAAAAATTAAATTTCCCTGAGAGCATAAACAGGAGAAAAACTAACATCACGAATGGGCAGAACATGGTTTGGGTGGAAAGTCTACGATGCTTTGTTACGAATCGAGAGAAATTTTAAAGTTTTTTTACACCTTTGTGGGTTAAATATGAATCAAGTATAATAAAGTGCACTTGCAAAATAACTAACCCGTTGTTTTGATATAATCAGATGCAAATTTAATTAGAAGGTTTATTTAAGAATCTAAACTTAGTGTCTTTCGCAATCTCTTTCCTTATGTACTATAACAATTGCAGTCCTTCATAATTATGACATAAAATTGCTCTTTAATCATTTGAAGAATTTGATGTTTGTTTTAAAATATTTTCAGGCAAAACATCGATGAAACATTTTCAAACTTTTTGAAATTTGAGCAGAACTATTAGCTTCTTTTAAATGATGAAATGAGAAGTCTCAATTTTTATCTTCAGTTGATCACACCACATTGCATCACAGGGCTGATTTGCCTATTAAAGGATGAGGTGGAAGCATTAACTCAAAAATTCAACACTAATCGCAAATTCTACGAGCAGATGAGTCAAGACGCAGCTTTAAAGTAACGGAAATTAAATTTCAGCAGAAAACACATGAAGGTGGAAGATAATTCCACAGAAACAGAGGTGGAGAAAGACGGGAATGCACGCAGCGATTAACTAGCCTGGAAGTTATGCCCCCTACGCCGTGCAATCACAAAATTAGTGGCGCAGCGCGGACAGCAAACCGCTACTATAACCTGTCCTTCGTGGCTTAAAACGGGAGGGTGTCGTAAAGGTGGTGGTTAGTCTTGTTTAGCCCCTGGTAATAAACACACTGTATTCAATTGTTCGATGTCTGGCTAATGTTGTGTCCGTGCGCCCCTGATGCGAGCGAAGACTGTGATGTAAGGGGTCGTGAGGCTTGTATCGCTCCCGTGCGTGTAGGTTTCCTAACGCGTGCGGTTAGGAAGGATTGGTGGGCCCGGAACGGGCGTAGATGAGTGATAATAACAGGGCGAAAATGTGCTGTGTAAGGAGAAGGCGTCTTAGGTCTAGAATGGCGTTAGGCGGTGAAGAACTCGCAGGAACTATGAGGTTCATTGGCTACTTCTGAAACTGATCTTCGTGTGAGTGTCTTGAGGTGTGATATGGGTTTTGGAGATGTATGAGCCGAAATCATGATTGCGTTTGATCGTAGGGAGTCTCTGGTGTCTAGTGGCGGCACAGGACCGGTGTTCGGTGCTGTGGGGTAAGTGTTGACGAGGTGAAAAAAGGACAGTTTCAGCCGGTGTATCGACGTTGTCGAAGAGTAATGGTGCACTCAGCGCACAGTGAGTTTTGTGAGAAGCGGTTCGGTGGGTATTGCTCAATATTGCGGTAAAAATGGAAGAATTTCTGACCCACGCTGGGGTGGGGTGAGTAGAAGTGATAGAGTATTGGGATTGGCTGCTCGTAGGGCAAGGAACAGATGGATGGTTGGATGTGGGCGCGTGAGTGGGTTACGTCGGTGATCGAAGGAGAGTGGTTTTTGTGAGCTGGCTAGTGGGGCTCGTGCAGATCACGATTAGCTAAGGAGCGGAAAAGGATATAATGTATATATATATATATATTATATGAGTATATATATAATTATGTATATATTATAATATATAATTATAATATATATATATCTATATATATGTATATTATATATATAGTATATGTAATTATGAGTAATATATATATATAATAGTGTGGTAATGGGTAATATATATATTATATAATACTATATATATATATATAGGTATTAATTATATTATATATATATATAATATATATATATAATATATAAGTATCATATATATATTACTATATAACCTATATTGGGGTTGGCAGAGTACCGAAATTTCCTGATACACAGATGTAAGTATAGAAAGAGCTATCAGAGTAGTAGTAGTATATATATACCACCTTTTGATTTTCAAAATAATACGCAGGCTTAGTATATTAAACAATTAACTATATATATATTATATATATATATACTAGACACCTTAGCTCAAATAAATATACATATTATATCTATATTATATATACTATGATACATATATATATATACCTATAAATATATTAATATATAACACTGATATATATATATATATATATATATATATACTATGATATATATATATATATATATTACTAGTTCCATATATATATATTAGTATATATATACCCCTATATATATAAATAAATAATATTCATGTACTCAATATAACTACTATAAATTATATATACATTATATTCATATAGCATATATTTTAAATTAGGGATGGGAATACTATAATATATATTATAATAAATCTAACTAAATATATACTATATAATATACTGACCTCTATTATATATAACTCCAGTACTAATAACTATGATATTTTATATATACTATATATTACATAAAACATATATACTATACTATATATTAGTAACATAGTGTGAGCTAATTCTACGAAATACTAAATTATTAAGATAGACTATTTAAGACTAATACTATATATACTACACTAGAGCAATAGTATAACCTCATACATAATGGCGGTCTGAGAATATGTAGGCGGGTGGTGTGGTTTATTAAACAAGTGTATGTCGCTGCGGTATTGCATGAGTAAGAGCTGCGTAATGCAAGGCATAATACGTGACTTGTAAAGCTATATTAGTGTATGGTAATTGCTTTAAAGGTGGTGGGGAGTTAGGTGGTAGGTAACTAGTAATAAAATGGTTGAGACCAACGTGATATAGAAGCTCTACGGGCGGTAGCCGGTGGGATGTATAACTCTAAAATACTTACTATATATATAATATATATCACGATATACTATATATAATAATATATCATATATATCACTATACCCTACCTAAATATATAGTATACTATTGCTATAAATAACTATAAAGGTGCTTACTTCGGATCCCCGTGAAAGTGGAGTCAGTCAATGTGAGGGGAGAAAACGTAGGTCGCATAGCGCTCTCCTCTCCCTATTTAGACCATTATCAAAACCTCTCGCATATCGCCAAGTACACGACAAGTCCGCACACGTCCGCACACGTCCACACTATCACAGTCTTCGCTATTAATCGTCGACTCGACAAAGGTTGTTAATATGAATAACTAATATAGAGTAATAATATCCTTACAAAATTTATTTATATATTATTGAAAAATTGAATTCAATTATTTACAAAAAGAACGATTTTCCTCTTCCTCTCAATGTCTTCTTGAAAGGACAATGAGATGCCATGACTTACCTTTCAAAAGCGATTAGCTGCTTCAGAAATAAAAGCAGTTTAAGGCTCGACCTTCTGTTGCCCTCAAAATATCCCACACCAATATAAATATTCGGTCTACAGCAGCAGAACTAGGGCGATTGAATGTTTATTTTTTGATTGAACAAGTTCCAACAGACATGAATTCCCTGCCTATGCTAAAGGAGCAAAAATGAGGATGTCCCGTTGGTGAGAGGGTCGCTGGCGTCGTGTGAGGTTCATCTTCCAAGCCAGTACCGATTGCTAATTTGTAAGGTCCTCACCTAAATCATTCGACCTCCCTTCATGAAATATTGACCACCCTGTCGCACCGCCGCATGAGAAGGGTCTATTTCGTTCAGATTTTAGTAGAGATCCATGAAAGACCGATGCCTGCAGAGTCCGATGTAAGCTACGTATCGGCTTCGGTAGCTATATATATATATTATATTATACTATATTTATATATATATATATTATAATTATGATATATATATATATTATATATATTATATTATATATTATATTATAATAATATATATATATATATTTAAATATATATTATTGATATAATAACCATACTATATTACTAATAACTATAGTAAGGAAATATGCATATATATACACTGAATATTAATATCAATGAGTATAATAAAATAGAGTATATAAGATTATTATATTATAGTATAATATATAGTTACTATGAAAGTTTGTATATTATGATAGTTGTTAACCAAGTTTAGATAGGTTAATATATATTATACACTATTTGAGGTTACATTTTTGATGGCTACTATTAGTTGTGATAGGATGGTTTAGATTTTATTACTCTTTAACGGCAATGAAGATATTGATGTATGTATATATAGTATTACTTTTGTACTTGTCAGATATAATAACTGATAGCGAATAGAGTGTGATATAATAGGTTAGTTTAAGTGGTTTATATAATAATAGATTATGAGATTTAATACAATAAGGGTTGAATACTTATATATATAGTATATATACAGTATATTAGTTTTATATAAGAGATGTATATTCGCCTTACGGTACATCAGTTATATATCCGGAAAAAGAGAGATGGCAATATATATATATATAATTTATTTATTATTAAATATATATATTATCATATATATAGTGAGTGTTATTTTCACTTATATAACTATATAATATGTATATATTATATTTAGTGATAGTGATATTATAATAATATATTATGTACGTAGTTACTATGTATATATATATAAGATATAATTTATATACACTTAGTGAATAATTGTAATAATGTTATGCTATGATATAGGGTATTATATAACTTTATAGTATATATTATATATAGTATATATTATATATAATTATGTATTTAATTACGTAATATATATATATATAATAGAGTCACTGTATTATTTAGCTTGATATATATGGAAATATATACTTCATATTAGTATATATATTATAGTCATAAACTTAAGATATCCGATAGGTAGGTGTGTTTGGGTTTTTATACGAGTAGGTGAAAGGGAAAACGTAAAGATTAGTGCTTAGTTGACGCAAACAATACGTATGACTGAGGAAATCATTAAAAATTAAGGTGCGAACAATTTCTTATCGCTGACTGATTTCAAGCCTTTGATTTTTTGTCTGTTTGTTTTGTCTGTAGTTTTTGTTTTGTAGTGTGTGTGCGTGTATGATGGCAGATGTACACAGCGTCACTTTCTGCTCTGTCGAATTGTGAAGCTGAGTCCGTGGTCGGGTTATGAATGTCTATGGATACTCGGACGCTGGCCTACACGTCTAACTCAGACCCGTGGAATACCACCAACTCTAACGGGTCTAACTCTAATCTTGCTCTTGTCCAGACCCAGAAATGGTATAGCAGGTAATACACTAATAAAGCGGTGAAGGACCTCTTAACTCGTATTAATATATACTACTATAACTTATTTAATAATTTCCGTCTGAGGGTGGAGTATTTGCCATATGTAAATCATAAACACACAATAGAAACCTGTAGCCTTCTAGAGAAGAATCTCGAATCTCCTAGCTTCGATGTTTTTGTGGCTTCAAACTTCTTCCTTACTACATAATCTTGTGCTTGCTGCTACTTGTTCTCGAGCTAACAAACAAATTTTTTCCCAAGCCTTTTGTTATTATTATTTAACTACGATGAACAGTTGATTTAGCTACGATTGTTTACTGTCTGGAACGCACGGAGACTGTTAAATCTTCTCTCCAACATACTTGAGGGTTGAACTGCATGGTGGAGCGTCCTCTATTTAGCGGGATCAATGTACAACATACACTGAATGGATTGGGTTACTCTCATCTGATGTTAGGTGAGGAAGGAGGCCGAATTATTAGCATTTCTCACCGTCTGGAGTAAACTAATTAAGACCAACACATTCGGATCGTTCCAAACATCTCTTGAATAGCAGCTTCTTGACCTAGTAGCTGTTCCGCCACTGCAGTCGTTCTCTCTATTAATGAAAACCTACTCCTCGCTGTCACTTTTGGTAGGGGTGCGAGAGGAGTGAGTAGTCCTTAGATTTTAATTATTTCCTCTTCACAGTTCTCATCCTGGGAGCCCTATACCTTTTTTCTGGCACTTAATTGATCGGGCCGTTGGGGGGAATCGCGTTGCGTTGCTGATCTACGGCTAACTATAATTGGAACTGACTGCTGTGACTCTGATGACGCTTTTGGCTTCCGCCGATAAGGTGGAACCTCGTAATCGTTGATTGGTATGGAGCAGGTTTCACTCTTCTCTTCGGCTAAATCTTTTTTTCTCTCATAATCCATGGTTCGATCGTGCTTGTTCCATGGCCATTCAGGCTAGAGATAGGGCGTATCGGGGTGGAAAAATTTCTCGTTCTCCTATTATCACTCTCGTAATTTTCATTCAGCTAAAATCGTTGCCCGGGATACTCTTCGAAGAAAAGCGGGCTTTCATCCCAACACGAACGTGCCGCTAACGTTCCTTGGTCTCCTTACTGACAAATTTTTCTGGCCTCGTAATTGCCCAGATATTAGTCTATACACTTTAGTAAAATACATGCTTTCTCTACTTATGTCGACTCTGATGGTGTCCTACTGCTAAAGTCTGCAACTAAAAGGCCAATTCTCTCGGCCTTCTAATTTTACTCTAACCTCAACCCTGAGACGATTCTGGCAATTCCCTGCTTCCTCCTGCATGTCTCCTCTCAGAGTGTCTATGCCTTTGCCTGTGATTACAGCTTGATGCTGGTGCATGGGCTTTCTGAAATCTACTGAATCTTTAGAAGGCGGGGATGGCCGGATTAGCATTCCTCCCCTGAGTTTTGAGGGAGTGGGCGCTTCGGTGCTGGCCCCGCCCCTCGTTCAGCTAATAATTCTCTATGTATAATACTAATTACTTTCCTTTCAGTGTTGAGAGCAGCAATTGTCACTGTTTTCGAAAACAGGAAGGCCGCTCTGATCACTTCTAACTATCGCCTCATGCTCTCACTTTGTATTCCTACTAAGGATCTTTTGAACCATTCTGCAACGTCCATTTCTTAGATCATCTGGAATCTCATTCCGTTCTTTCCGATACGCAGTACGGCTTCGCGCCGTTCGATGGTCTTACTGGCGTATAATCTTTCCTATCTAATTGAATTTTGGTCTTCTGCCCTTTAAGGAAATACGTGGGAGACTTGTGTGCTGGCACTGGAATATTCAAAGATTTTGACCGGGTATCGGGCAACGCGTCCTCTGCGTCACGCTCCCCTCCTTTTGGCTTCACCTTCTCTTTTGGGGGGGCCCTTTTCTTATGTCTTTCGTTGTCAAATCTCTCGACATAGCGGCTGTTGTTGATGGGGGGAGCGTACTTCTCTTCTGTGTGTTCTGTTCATTCATGTGGTGCGCCTCTATGGTTTTGTCATTTCTCACTACTTATTTCTACTCTTCCTTTGATTCTACTCACATGCACATTAACTATATGCCACCATATGCGATGACTCAACCTCTTCATTTTTCACTCATGGTTCAATTATTGCCTCCTCTTTTACTTATAGAGTTGCCTCTCGTCTTCATCTTTCCGGATTCTATTCTCATCCGCTGATCTGGATAGAATTCCGGGATGGGTCGTCTCAACCTTGTGAAAAATTCATTTCTTCAAACGCTCAACACTACTCTCTAAATTCCCGAACACGGGAACTCTCAAATCTCCCTCTCTAAGATACCATTCTTAATTCCGACTAGTTCCCGTTATAACTTTTCGTAAAGTCTTGGTGCGGAATATGTGCAATAATAATAGTTACGTTTAGCTCGTTCCTAGTTGGCGGTAGACCCGTAGCGTAAACAGGCTCTGGCTAGCATCTTCTATATGTATGAGAGAAGCTGATTTGGGTGTCTAGGACCTGAATAGTACTCGAGTATTATAGTCATTTTATGTTGTGTGTGAGTGAGCGAAGTTATGTATGTTGTGCATATGTGCGGCGTGGGTTGCAATGTGATTGTTGTATTATATTTAGTGTTTTGAAACTTTAAATTTAAATTTTTTTATTTAAACACTGAAAACGGCTATTTATGTTTTTTATCTTGGGGTAATAAAACCCCTCAACGACATCTATTCTAGATTTATGTGTGTGTAGACTTATTTTCTCTCTTTTTTTTACTTTGACTGTTTTTGAGTTGGTCAATTTTCTGCCCTTTGTTGTTTTGTTATTTAACTGATTCAGAACTGGGAGGGCTCTGGTCTTCAGCCGCTTTTGATAGGGTTGGATTCAAGGCCAAAAAGGGCTGTATAAACTAATATTCTGTAATTTCCCGTTTAACGTTGACGCCTCTATATCTTTATGCAGGGCGTGATATTGATGCTTTAATCTCTTTCTATATGTGGCCGCAGGTCGGCATGGGGCATCGCTAGGAACTTATCTTCTCGCGTACCACACTCTTTATTGAGCACCCTTCTGTACGCACAAGGGGTGCTGTGTTGCGCGTTAAATTTGTGTTGAGTAGGTAAACGTCGTCAGGCTAGTGTCGTTAGCTGCGGTGAGTTCCCTGTTGATATTTTTTATGTGCCTTTGCTCAACCAATGAGCTGTGGACGTGTATGTGCCGATGCATCTGTTCTGTGGAACTTAATCGTCCACCTTCTGTGTTGTTTATCGTGCTGAATTTCATTTCTTACTTTTAATCTTTTTATGTGCTCAACTGCGTAATTTGCGATAGTTGTTGAATGTTTTTAGAGGTATCGCATTCACTCATTACTTCTAATAGGGCTCGGCAGGTTGTCGAGTGGTGGTGACTAATGAAAAAATTTGAGACATCTGCATCCATTCATCCATTTTAGTAGAGATAATGGCGGTAATAGTTCTTGGTTAGCCAAGCTTTTCCTACCAGTGTTTGAAAATGTTTCAAATCGATGCTTTGCCTGAAAATATTTTAAAACAAACAGGTCGACATTTTTCAATAATTGATTAAAGCGCAATTGTATTCATTAATCGTATGCACCGACTGCAATGTAGTCACATGATGGAAGGTGTGAGAGATGATAGTTTAAAACTCGTAAATAAATCTTCTAAATAAAATTTTGCATTTCAAACTCCACAAAAGATTAGAGTTTTCGAAAGAAGGCTTATTATCTTGATTCATTTGACTCCTTTATAAACTTTCAAAACTCTTTAAAATTTCTCTCGATCGTACAAGACACATGCAGTGCTCTGCGCTCACAGTCGTTTCCGACTCAACCTTGTTCTGCCATGTCGTGTGAGCTCTTATATAAAATAAGAAGTCTGATGTCAAGGCGGAATTTTTCCTATTTTTTTGCTTTTAAAATTAATACCAGCCTTGGCAATCTAAAATAGTAACTATTTGCATTCGCTGTGCCAAAAAATTTCTAATGTATTGTACCTCACATGGATGCCCGAAACGCTAATCAGACATGGGTAGGTAAGATCGGTGCGTGTGGGTGCCTGGATGTGATAGGATGCTGAAAGTATTGGTTATGACTGGCTGTAAACATATCTCTAAAACTTTCTTCCTTGCTTCTGCAGCCACCTCATTGTTGTCCAATCAGAGAAGTCACCTTTTACTTCAGGGCTAGTAAGTATTGGCTCCGAGGGATTCTCTTTCATGCTTTCAACAGCCACTAAATATAATCGGAATAGTCATGAATGTAGGCGAGTAGAGCTGAAGTGTATAAGCAAATTGAGAGTTCTCTATGGAAGACTAGTTTAAGGAACGCGCGGGCGTGCTGTATGCTAATAATCCTCTGTAATTGTTTTAGTTATGCTTCGTGAATTAAGTGGACATGTTTATTTGTAGCACTCGATATAATTGAAGATAGAACCCCACGCTATTGAACAAAGTTTAGTTGACACGCCAGCTCCAAAAATTTTTTGAACTGCTTCATAATATCTGTTGGGCATTAGAACGGTTACGTGGCTTGACTCGGATCTACGTCGATATGAGAGCTCGTCGTTCGTAATAAGAGATAGATATAAGAATTACTATATACCGTATAGTATATAATTATCGCCTGTTCATATTAGTATTAGTATATATTAATATATTGAATTATATATATATATATAGTAATATATATATATAATATGAATATTATAATAATAGTATGTATAATAATTTTTTCTTAAGGGTTACTACGATTATAATATATAGATACTACCAGTATATATAATTATATCTTATATATATATATATTATATATATATATAGTAGTATATATATAATATGTATATAGTACTAGTGCTCTGTTAGTAATTTAGGTATAAGCTCTCACTGAATAACTGCCCACTACTCAGATAAACCTAATATGTAATACTATATATTAAGATATAAATAATTTATTAATGTGAAGTGCTCGTATTTAGTAAACGATCACTGCCTCAAGGATTTGCTAAGTGTATAACGTGAAAGCATGAGGAGGATTCAGTTCCTACATCATTTATTGTCATAATAGGATACTGTCCAATGCTAAGTGACCCGGGCATACGGGAGGGTGATAAGGAGTCTACTTACACGAGGGGACGGAGCGAGGTCGCCTGAGTGGCATGTTGGGTAGAGAACGCTGATAGATGTGTAGCGTTTTGCAGTTCGCTGTAGAAGCAGTCAGCTAACAATGCATTAGCCTGAGCAAGACGGTGGCCTGGGGTGGGAATTCAAAACTATACATCCACGCGCAATGAATAACAAAAACCTGAAATATATAGAATCAGACTTCATTGAGTTGATACAGTTGATCAGCAACGTGTGACGTTGGGGCCAAGTTTAACATTATAATAAAATGTACTGACAAAGTTCTACTCATCTTAATGAATTTGCGTTAACTCTTATTAATTTTATTACATTAATGTAGTATTTAAATTTAACACAGTCTCATAGGCAAATACGAGTGTGGTGTGGTGGGAGATCGGTTGGACTCGTGGAGTTGATTCGTGGTAGCGGAGTTTTTTACACTGTGGGTATCGATAAACCTTGGGAGCTAGATTACGTTAAGTGTAGAAGACTGGCGTCAAGCACTATGCAGTTCGCGTCTAAGGGGACATGTGCGTACAGGTGGTCAGGAGTCGTTGGCATAGTTCTAGTCTTCGCGCGGCTATTACAGCGGACTGTTACTCGATACAGTGCAGACGCGGCAGAGGAGAACCGAAGGGAGAGGTCTCTGGGAGCCGCGTGATCGGGCAGCGAAAACATCTTTATGTAATTGGTTTTTAATCTTTAAACACTTGTTATAATGAATAATAAGCATTATTAATGAATATTGAGTGATTAATTAAGACATAAGTAGACATTAAAACATTCTTGAAGGCATACAAATAGTATACATTGAAATGTAAAGAATATTTCTAAATATAGCATATCTTGTACATCCGACGATCTAAACCAATTTATACAAATTAATTTCGATACATTAAAAATTTACAATATAATTTATATTTTATAAATTAAAATCGCATCTTAAACACAAGCATTTTGTTATTACTCCGATAGATTAACAGCCAACATAGCAGATTTATGCTATAGAATAGTTTTATTTTGTGATAGTTGTGAAGAATCTTTACCTTAAAATATTTGTTATATTGTATTTAGAGTCCATTTAGGCTGTAGTTTTTATGATTTTGGTGTACTTCTATAAGCTTTTTATTATGGTATTAGTTTTATTTTTTGATTTTATTTATCTGGGGTATTTTAGGTATGTGTATTTTCATGTAGTATTAGGGTTTGAGTTGGGAATATATTAAGTAGGGATATTATTTAGTTTAGTGTGTATTGTGAGTAGTGATATGATCGTGTGTTTTATGGTTGTGATTTGGTAGGTTAGTGTAGTATGTATTAGTTAGTTAGGGGATTTAGTATGGGTTGTAGTTATTATGTTTGTTAGGTGAGTTATTGATTTATGTGAGTAAGGTGATAGCCTTTTCAGGTTAGTTGAGTGTGGGTGTGTTTGATGGCGCGTAGGTTCAGAAAAATTAATAGAGTACATGTAATTATTAAATTGCAATTGCCTATCCTTTTCGTATTGAACATCAAGCATCCTCTACTTATATATATATTATACTATTTTATATATATATATAGTAGTATTATAATTATAGTTATTTATTAATTCTTATTAAATTAATCAAATTTTAAATAATTAAAAGAACAAATCGTCAGTTCTTTAGTAATATGTTTTATACTTTAAAATAGTTTTTTGAGATTAGTAAATATCATCTATGTAGTTATCTTATATTATGAAAGCTATATTATATATTATTTAAAATAATGTTATATATTATTATTTATTTATTAAGTTATTTCTAATTGGCTGAATTTTTTTTTTAAGAACGTATAGAGATGTAGGTTTGGTCACCTAGTCGTGTTTAGATGTAGGGTGTTTCTATCGGTGTTCGTGTTTATTGTTCATGGGCTTTTGATTGTAATACAGAAAGTTAAGATACAAGCAACATTTTTATGACGAAAATAACATGTTGGGTAGTTCCATTTATAAGATTCGGTTTCTGCCACTGTTGACCTTAATTTGTTCAAAGAGTTTAAAGATATATCTAGTATATGTTTTGATCGGTATTTAATTGTGACACATTATGATTGCCCATAGGTATATCAGGTCTTGTTTTTTATACGGACTTACGTTATTTACTTCATAATCCTATCTTAAGGATAGAAGGACATATTGTTCTCTTTAAATCCAATAAATCGATCTTAAGGACAGATTTATTCACTTTAAATCCAGTCTTAAGGAGAGAAGGACAGGTTTTTACTTTAAATTTTGGTTATTGTTATTAGAGATTAGCATTCTTTGGTACTTGTCGTTAAAGATTTAAAAAAAATATATTTGTTATATTTGCTTCAACAATGGGAACAACTTTTAAGTATTCAAGGTTTTGCCTCTAGTAATTTTTTTCAGAGAGTCTTTTTAATTGATTATTCAGTTTTGCGAATTTAAGTTATTGACTGTAACATTATAAGTTGTGTACAGAAGTTATAATTCGTGTATGAGCATTGAAATGCTTATTCTTCTATAGTTTAGAATTGTAGTGCATAAGAATCTTTCGGAAGAATTGTTTACCCGGTAAGAAGGGACTTGGCTAGTACAGTCTATTAGACTGCATCGGTATTGGATAGTGTTAGGTAGTGAAACGGGAGATGAGTGAGAAGTAGAGAACGTTTAAGATGAGGGTGGACTTCTTTGATAGTATTTATTAGGAGTAAAGGTATATGTGATTTTACTGCTGATATTTATCTGTGCAAGATTACGGCTATTGCATACTGTAGAGGTTAAATACTTCATCTGACATTCTGATGAGTCGTCTAGCAGAGCTGTGATGAACATTTTAATACGATTATAACAATGGTCTCTAATATTTAGAATTGCCATTTTTAAAGTTTAGAGTAGATAGATATCAATGTTATTCAAGAATTATTTGATCATAGTTGTCGAAAATAGACCCATAAATTCTAGCTTGCGATGCTCAGAAAAGAAAATATTTGGCTAGAAAAGACAGAATTGATCATATAGTTCGGTTTGAGTTCGTACTTTTTAAGTGAAATGGTGAGCTATCGGCCGAGGTATGTTAAGGATGGAATAGCTACCTACTCTGTATTTATAAGTTTTTAATAGTAGACTTAATAGATTATTTGGTAAATCATTAGGACGTGCGTGATTAGATGTTGTGTGTAAAGTATCAATATTATATAATAACAGGTAGTCCAATCATATTTGGTTGTTACATTTAAAATAACAGTTTTGTGCACTGTAAGTGTCTTATGAAAAAATTTATAAAATCGTTACCAATATTGTCCTGTTAGTTTATGCAAAATTGGTTTATGCGGCGCAAGACCTTTTGATGGGCTGTTTGTCTCGTATATGGCTACAATTTGGTTTTAAATATTTTAAATAAATGGTAATGGAGTTCAGAAATGATCGAAGTCTTCTAATTTATGGACCTTTTTTTTACGGGACCAAAGAACTGTCAGAACGGGTTCTGTACTTTAAAACCAGTTCCTTTAACAACTTAAAAAATTAAAATTTATAGAAAAGAACCTCAAAAATTTCCCTATGTTCCAAAAAAAAATCCAAAAAAAAAAAAAAAAAAAAAAACTGGGATTTTACGTTAGTCAAATACGCAAGTTAGGTTCTTATCAACTCTGTTCCCAAAGAAACTGATCAAGAAGATCCCATTTTTCTAAAGAATTCAGTCATCTGAGGGAAAACTTCCAGCGAGTTCTATGTTTCTGAAATGCTTTGCCACACAAATCTCAACAACATATAGATTTCTTATCTCGGACTTCTATTGCAGATGTCTAAGTGAATGCAACAAAAACAGGACGGGAAAGGGAACTTCGACATTTCTAGTCCGGATTAGCTTTTGTAAAGGTAAAATGTGCAACAATTATGATTAAATAATAGTCGTAAATACGAGTCTACATTATTGGTTGGTTAGCTCTATGGGCTCAGGTAACAATGTTCAAGAGTATTATGATATTACTTTCTGTACTATTCGAGTAATCTTTGTTTCCACGGTATGGAAAATAAGTGTTGATGGGCTTGGTGCAAGGCAATCTCGTGCTGCATAATGATGTCTTAATGTAATGAGCTCTGTCGGCTTGATAAACTCTATAGAGTTAACAATGTTGCCAAAAGTGTAATTTGACTGTTAAAGTAATGCGTTTGGGTAGCCTGTTGGTGGCTTTGGGGTGCTGATTGGATCGGTGTGGTGAACTGCTGTTACGTCTTATTCTTTCATTTGTGTGGTTTAGTCTTGAGATTTTATAGGATGTTCGCTATTTTAGTGCAGGGTGTGTGGTCGTGTCATTGGAGTATTATAGCATGTTTTGTAAATAGACTTATAGTACTTGTAGTGTCGTTTTGTGTGGTGTGTATCTGTGGTGGTGAGTGGGTGGTGACGTGTTAGATTATATTTGTCCAGGTAAGACGAGTGAATTTTTGTTTGGTAAATATATGGCTGATATTACCGGGCTGTTAGGTCTAGATCCGAACCCATTTAATGTTTTTGGTATAGAAATAATAAGTTAAGTCAAGAGACAGAAAGTAAATAATGAAAAGATAAGGCGTAAAGGGTAAGATAGAAAAATGTTCTGATTACAATCTAGTAATTCTGGATTGGTTGATCCGTATGGAAGAACGATTAATGTCATGGACAGCCACCTGTCTCTCAAATCTCTGAAGTGAATAGCAAAATACTAAGCCGTCTTCATATACTGGCGATACAGACGATATACTGATGTTATATCATACTTGGCAGTATTAGCCAGGTTAAGTTAAAGCTTAATAAGTTTTTAGCCCTGTTAGAGATCGGTGATCGGGTATATATGTTCTATTTTTTGCAATAGTGTGTTCTTGGGGAGAGAATGCTAGTTTCATACTCATTTACTCTTGCCAACTGTACTTATGTTAATTAACAGTTAATCATTTTTTCAGACGATCACTTCTTAATGTGCGGACCATCTGCGTGTGTTACTCATTGAGTGACGCGGTAAAACGAATTTTGGACTTAGCTGCGTCTTCGCTGTATCTTTAATGGGATGGAGTATTGTGATGATACAGTTGGTAAGAATATAATTGTCGTAATTAAGGATTTTTCTTCCAAAATAGGGCAACAGTTTTCTGTGATTAATAAAATTGTTAATACTGGTCATATCAGAAATTTTCAATAAGGATGAGTGTTAAGGAGATGTTTTCCTTGGAAAAGCATTTATAAGACATGATATCTGTCTTCTGGCAGTTTGACAAATGTGAGAGTGCCGTTATTGGTTCTCTATCTGAGGAAGGCATGTGTTTCATGAACTATTGTTGCATTCATTCTGGATTAGCGAAAAGTCCCCGTATTATCGTTTGCATGTCGTAATTTGTCGTCAGAAAACGTAATTGGAAATCGGTTTGGGATTGGCATGTGTGAAGTGAGAATTTTAGAAAACACCTGATTTTAACCTGATGTGTATTATTAGATTTTAGTTTTTGATCCTAGAGATGTTTAGGCGCGTGAAATTTAGATCCAGTCTGTCAACGACCACTTACTGATGCTGAATGCGCATTTGCTGGGGCATGCTATACTATAACTGGTTGTCTTGGTTGATTGAACGTTTGGCATTGTTAGAAGTGGACCCAATAAATCATTCTCGTTGGCTTACATTGGTTTGTTTTTACTTGATAATTCATGGTGGATGAAGTTGCTTCTCTAATGAATCAAGCATCCATGATAAATCACCCAATAAATATGATTTTCATGATAATTGTAGTAGTTAACCATTGTTTAGTTGTTCCATAGGTTTTTGGTTTTCAACATAAGAGGGTTAATTAAAGAAAAATGTCGACTTTGATTGAGAAAGTCGTGGAAAAGTTGTTCAATTCTTCATGTTTGATTCAAAGGTACGGAGTGCCAATAGAGAGCATTTTCCAGATAATAGAATGTTATAGTGTAGAGTTTTGGTACTATGACACTTAGATTTATTAAACCTACATGATAGCTGTCTTATTTTCGGTCACGAGTGGTGTGAAGCATATATTTTATGGATGCAATGTTTAGCCGATTGATTGAGACGCAGGATAAGATGTTTTAGGCTATAGAGTGTTAAACGGAATTGCTGTTCTTCTTGTCGTGTTTGAAATGTTGGTTGTATTTGTGATGTGAAAGGCTATGATAGTTTAAATATTTTCGTAGCTTTGTGAAGATGAATTGTTTGATCGAAGGGTGGGGTGTGCTTTTAAAAGTGGGAATGCTGGAAGAATAGAGCCTTTGAACAAGGATCGACTGAGAACTTAATTATTATTAGATATGCTCTGCACGAAACTATAGGTGTCATCTACATTTTTAGCAAAGCCAGAAATATAAATTTTCAACGGTCAATGAGTTGAGTGTCTATCCTACAAGATGACTGCCGTCTAATTGTTCACAATAGGAAAAGGCTAAATTCTCATCGCATTTTGAGTATATGCGATATGTCTAGATGAGCGGAAGCAGGAGTGTGGCAAAATTCTTAATTTTGGTAACCTTTCTGTTATAAAGTAAGAAAGAAATTTATTGAAACATCGATCTTTTGTTGCCTTGACAGAGGTCCCCCCCCCAGCAAAATGTGTGAGAATTATCGACGGTCAGGGCATTAGAGGCAGATAGCGAGTTATCTGTTATGCTCCTCATGTGGAGTGCTCTTTTGAAGCAGGGTTGAAGTTCGGGTTCTATTATCGTAAGGAATGGAATTCAATTAAATACAGTTTGAAATTAGATTTCGAAATCTGATGAATCACTTTCGATAAAAAAACATTTTTAAGATTGCTGGCTAAGTCTTTTATCTAAAGTATATCTTTTAACATTAATGTCTATGCTGTACAGAATAACTCAATATTTGTAGGTACTGTATTGAAATATATGTTATTAATAAAATATTTTGGATATTCTTACTGCAGAAGTTTTCTCTAATAAATAGACAAAAATTTGGAAAAATAATTTATTTTGTATACAGACTTTTAAACTATTACCTCAACAAAATATTTTTATTCAGTTAATTGTTGTTTTACATATTTTAATTCTGAATCAATGTTTGGGTACCTAATCATGCATGTAAGTTTATGAATATAAAAAAGTTTACAAACATTTTTGCATCATTAAACCAAGAAAATCCCAGATTTTCTTAACTTTTTGACTTATGGAGCAAAAGCGCTAACTGAAAATAAAATGGCGAATGTTGTTAATAGATTTTTCATCATTGAATAAAGTTTAAAAATGATCAATCAAGTATTCGACGTTGAATGCTGATTTTCTTAATTTGTAAATTTTTTTTTTATCTTTTAGCCCACCTTAATAATATATAATTCGGTATATATATTCCGTCAAAAATAACGGTAGCCACCAAGGGTAATATATCACTCGAAGAACGGGAATGGCCCTAGCCCATGTAAGACCTCCGCACATCAAGCCAGACGACAGGCACTCAGTGTATCCTATGTCAACACTCCGCGAGAGGAATTTTCACTACGTGGCAGTATTGGCCTCGGCACCGTTAGGCACGCGATAAATTTAGGGAAAACATAGAACCACGTAACAGACTTGGAGAGTGTTGGGGTAGGTTTACTGTCGGAGGTATAGATTCGATAGCGAGAGAAATCATTTCACAGTAGCGAAGCGAGCGTCGCGGGATAATATTTACCTATGGAGTAAGGAATAGTGCCGTCCCAACTTTGTCTGTAAGGTCGAAATAGTCTTAGCTGCGTGCAGGTAATTATGCAGTTTGGGCCCCTTCGCCGAAGTGGTACAGGCGGTAATGGCATGTCTTGTCGAGTCTGGGTTGTCGTTGTTAGGCGGCTTAGACTACAACGATTGCTTATTGGAGTGGTCCAACGTATCAAGAAGCTCCTGAACTTTGATAGCCGCGAGGGACAATGGACTGGCCCAGGACCAACGACACCCGGTGGGAGAGACCTGACTTATACGTTCCTGGTGATATTTACACGTAGAGCGGCCTACAGCAACGGCCGAACGACCATCCTGTAGATGACAGCTGGCTAAGGCAATTCAGTGCCGGTCGCGACCTTGCGGGGAACAGTTCAGTATCCAGCTTTCCGTCGAGGTCCTTGCTCTTATCGTCTCCGCGACTACGTGCTTGAAACGTGCACATCGAAGGCGCGACTGGCATTTTTGCCTGAGAACACATTCATTTTGGTAGCGTGTGCCTGACAGATTAGGCAAAAGGGGGTGCTTTTACGCGACGGATTCGAGAATGGTCGGGCTCTCTATGCCTCTGTGAGGTGGACGCGTGCGGTGGAGTGACTTCACCCCTGCTGTCCTTTAATTCGGGCTTCGAGCCCCCTAGATGGAAATATATGTTTCCGTGACTTCTGATGCAAGTTTTCAGGGGGCTTCGAGTAGGAGGGGACAGAGGGGACGAAGTCACCCTGCCGTCGCCACCGTGGCATGGTGCCGAGAGAACCTGCTCGACAGACGGTGTATATCTGTAGTGTGGGGGTGCTGGCTTCCTTAGTGGTGTGGTGTCGTATGTAAGCTTATTTATAATCTATGAATAAACGACTCGTTATCATATTAAGCTAAGATCTAGTATAATATAGGGCTCAGGTCTATAGTATAGGTTGAGGTGCCTGCGGGGTGGAGGGCGATGTGCGAAAGTTGATAATATTATGTTATATCGTAGTAGGTTCGTAATGTTAGTTTTTATTATATAATGATATGTTGGGCCGATTATTATTATGTTGTTAACGGCGTACTCTTATTGGATTTACGTATTGCTAGACCTATTGCTATATATTTAGTATAGGTAATTTTAAGTTATGTATATAGTTGTTGGAATTATATTTGATAATATGATAAACGCATGTATTTCGCGAGTGCTACGCTGAGAGTAAGATAGGCAGGCCTTGTCTAGATCTTGAGTGCAAAGAGTAGTGCTTCTGCATCATATTATTACTCATGACTATCTGATATTAATTAGTATTATAGGTTATAATATACTATAACGTATGTGTGGATTTTATATATTATCTCAGAATTAGATTGACTATTTTATATTTAGTTGGTTCTATGGTTATATTGACCATATATATTATATATGGATTGAGTAATTATTGCTCATGTCTAATATTAATATGTGTGATTATTTATGACGTTACTTATGTTATATTATTTTCACGAGTATTTAGTAGGTGATATATGGTATAGTATTATTTATATGATAGTAATATTAAGTCGTATAGATAATCAATTTATGAATCATTAGGATCTATTATATATAATGTATATATCAGTCGGTAGAGCGAAAACATCGAAAACATATTTTCATAATTATGAATGAGCGTACCTTATTCGTATTTGTATGCAATAGCTTGTTTTACATATATTTTACCACATACTTATTTTTAAATAAATTCCAATTGAGTAATTTTTAGCCTATCATTTCTTTTTAAATAGAGCTGATTCGTTTTTGAATGAGTTAAAAACTGTTTCTTTAATATAAAATTCTATAATATACCATTAGGCATTATTTCACTTAATTTTTATCTATATAGTAAGTGATAATACCATTTAAGTAAAATTATTACTAAAATTAATATTCCAATATCAGAACAATCAGGCCCCATTCGATACAACAAATTTTCAAAGAAAACGTACACAAGCCATATATTTCTGATAATTTTCTAGTAAGAGAACGAATGATGTTTATATATATTTAATCGGGATTTATTTTATCGTGTATTATTTATTTAGTGGTAAGGGACATACTATGCACCGCACTCTTATAGATCGCCGGTAAAAAATGTACGTCATTCGTCCCGCCCTGCTTTTAAATGAATTTTACTTCTGAAAAGATCAGAGTAGGAGCGAGAATTTATAAATGAATTCAATTATTAAATTATATGCCTAATTATTATTGTGGTAATGTTTTTTCTTTTAATTTATGATGGAAAATAGCTTCTTGTTTTAAGCTTGTTTATTATAAATTTTAATAATTTAGTTACTTTTTTACAATTTAATGTTTCAATTATTTAAAACCCTAACAATTTTTGGGTAGGAGCTACCTACCCGTCCTACCCTATATATACGCCCCCAATTATATAATACTATATATACTATATATATATCTATATATAATATGAGTATATTAAATTATTAGTATATATAATATATATTATATATATATATATATATGATATATATATATAATAGTATATATATGTATATATATATATATATTATATATATAATAATTATATTTCTATATAGTATATTAATATATTATATATATTATATAATTATATATATATATATAATATATATATATATATATTATATATATACGGTATCTATTTAACACTCTGGGTAATTAAGCTTTATACGCTGATTCCAAATATGTTAATTCTCTTTTCCTGTATGGTGTCATACTTTTTGAGTTCGCAAAGGTAATCAAAATCTGGACTTTTGCCTATATATATATATATACAGTATATATATAGTAATATATATATATATATTATATATACTTATATAGTAGTATATATTATGATATATTATATATATAATATATAATATAATATAGTAGTAATAGATATATATATCAGAGGCGACTCCTGCACTAGTGCTATTTTTGTAACCGGACAAGTTGTTGCTAGTGTCCTAGTGTTACGGTTTTCGATGCTGCTAGTCTTAACCTTAGGTTAGGTCAAATTAAATGGAAAATTAATTTGACATAACAGGATATCGAAAAGATTATGCATAATTGAACTGAAACAAGGTAAGAATAACCGGCTATTAAATAACGGTTTTTATCCCATTAAAAATGGCGCCATTTTCGTGCCCAATCGAATTGGCGGAGATGGGTGTCTGTGAAGTGGGTTAGAGTATAAAATTGTTTTATAAATACTATATGGTTTGATAAATAATGTTTATGAAATTAATACAACTAATCAATATATAATTTTATGATCAAAGAGATTATTTAATAAAAAAAAAAAAATAATATAAGAAATCGCTTCCCTCTTACATAAGAATTGTCGATGTATTTCAATAACTAAAATTATTTTAGTTTAATCATGCAATCAAGCAAAACAAAAAAAATCAAAATGTATTATAGTAATTAATAGAGATTAAGTATTTAGTATATATATGTACTACTATATATATTATATATTATATAGGTATATATATATTATATTTATAGTATTATTATATATATGAATATATATATATATTATATAGTATTATATAATATATATATATAACTATATAAAGTATCAATAAATTATATAGATATATTATATATATACTAGTATATATATATATATATATATATATATATACTATAATAGTATTTATATATATATAGTATATATATATATATTATATATATATATATATGTATATTAGTATTATAAAAGATATAAATTTATATAGTATGTAATAAAGTATTATATATATATAAGAATATATTATATATATTATATATATATATATATATAGTATGAATATATATATATTATATGGTATATATATATATACTACTATATTAGTATATTTTATATAAATAAATATATATATACTATATATATATATATATAAGTATAGTATATGTTATATATATATATATATATATAGTATATATAATATATATATATTATATATATTAATATATATATATTATATATATATTATATATTATTATATATTATATATATGATTATATATATTATATATATATAGTAATATATATGTGATATATAATAGTATATATATAATATATAATATAATATATATAAATATATATATATATTATATATAGCTATATCATTATATATATAATATATTAAAGTTATATATATATTATATATATAGTATATATATATATATATTATTAATATTATACAATATATAATATAATATATATATAGATATATATATTATATAGAATATATATATATAGTATAGATATTATATATATATTATATATAATATATATATACGTTATATATATTATATATTATTATATATATATATATAGCTCTATAAAATTTAATATACTATAGGAGAGAGAGAGAGAGAGAAGAGAGAGAGGAGAGAGAGATGAGAGAGAGAGAAAGAGAGAGAGAGAGAGAGTAGGAGACGAGCCGAGAGAGTAGGCATGGGAGTAGTAAAAAGTTTACTGGTAGTCTGCCATGCTCTATATATATATTTATATAGTATAGTTAATATATATATATATATATAGTATATATATATATATATATTATATATATATTTATTATATAGTATATCTTTATATTATATATATATACATATATATATTTATATATATAGTTATATATTATTATATATGTATTATATCCTGTATATATAAGTATATATATATATATAGTATATTATTATATATTATTATATTATATAATTATAT